>BMAV01011392.1:1279257-1321757 GCA_019973955.1 Trichonephila inaurata madagascariensis | reverse complement strand
AAAGTTTTTCCTAATATTAAAGATAGATTATGGTGGGAAAATTACTATATTAAATATTATAATGCAGTTTATCCCTTTTGGACTAAATGTATTATACCGGAAAAAAAATTCAAATGCAATTAAACAAAATTCTCAAGAGTTTTATTACAATAATGAGATTATATAATATCTAATAAAAAAAAAAATAGAGGGGCTAGAAATAAAAGATTAAGTAGAGACCAAAAAAATCCCCTTTAGATAGTATTATAGATATTTGTAATAGCTTTGATAAAATTTTTAACATAAAACACATTAAATCTTTTATGTTTGGACTCAGTAAGACAGAATTTTGATTACAGAAGATGACTAATTTCAAATAAAATTAAAGATTGTCATGTTTGCATATTATTAGACATTCATAAATTTTGAAAAAATAAACATAACATAAATGTTAATGTAAATAAGGATTATCAAATAGAATACTGTACACTTTATATATGAATAAATCATATGATAATATTAATTTTTCTGACATTTTAAAAAAACATGTCATCTTTTTCCCCAAAACAAAATATCACTATTAAAAAAGCTTTTTAAAAGCAATAAAAAATAGGTAGATCAATTTTTAAATATAATTGGGCCATAAAGCAAGATAACTTTAAAATGTAAATGTAGTGAATTTGGATTTCATAGATCAACACACAAAGCATGTTGTTACCCCAATTGGTTTCCCCAGGTGACCCCCAAAATTTTAAAGACAAAATCTTAGAAAAAAATTTTGAATAAAGGTATTTTAGGTTAAAGACCCAAAAATAATAAAATTATCAAAAAAACAGTTATATAATGATATTGAGCAATTTATATACAAAAAAGTATTAAATATAGTATGCCTATAGAGGCATTCACAGTTCAAAATCTTAAAAAAATTATGAATAAAGGTACTGGTTTTAGGTTAATGATTTCCAAAAAAAAAATTATCAAAAATCATTATATAATGATATTGAGCAATTTTTATACAAAATAGTATTAAATATAATATCCATAGAGGCATTCACAGAATTCAAAGGTAAAATTACAAAGCAGCTTAAAAAATATAACTATGGTACAGATAATAAAATCTTTTTTAAAAATATTAAAAATCAATTAAAAATTTACAAAAAAAATTTATTATAGTTTATTTGATAAAGTGCCCGGAAATTTTTCTTTTATATGTAAATACTATTATAATTTAATGATCAACAATTTTTCGATAATAATGCTTTTTTTAAGGCTTCTGTTTCTATAGAGAAAAAAAAAAAATCGGGCCCTAAACAGTTAAAAATTCAAATTAATAATAATTTTTAAAATTTTCCCCATATATTTTTTATCCCCAAAATTTTATAAAGACCCAGTTAAATTGAAGACAGTTAAAATGGTTTTTACATATATCAGCAAAAAAAAGGGAAAATTCCCATGAAATATTGCTGAAACAATAAATAATCTTAAACCACAGCCATTCTTTAAAAAAAGTAAATAAATTGTTGAAAAAAGAAAGATAAAAAAAATTTTTTCAGTCTATAGTTTAGATTTTGAAGAAACCCCTTTAAATCTATTATATTGATATTTGATTAATATCTTTTAAATTTACATAAAGAAATTTATTTAATAATGTTAATTATGATAGATTTGGTTCACTACTTGGTTTTTTTCTTAAAGAGAACTATATATATAAAGGAATTTACAGCAGATTAAAGGATTGCCACAAGGGCCCTGCGAGCAACGTCTTGCCAATTTATACTCATTTATTTTGAAAGTGTTACAAATAATTTAAATTTTTTTTCGTTATATAGATGATATAATCATTTTTAAAAAAAGCCAATTTTTATACCTAAAATTAATTTTTTTCCACAATATCTTAATTTAATACAGACAAATAATAAAACAATGAAGAAATTTTCTTGACATATGTCAAATTATAGATAATGAAAAAGTTTCTAATATTTTTTTATAAAAGAGAAGAATTTAATTTCAAATTATGTTCCTCACTGGGAGAGTAATGTACATGTTTCTATATTCAGAAAAAAGTTTTTAAAATTTTAAAAAACGTAATAAATTTCTGGTGTCAAAAAATCAGACATTATAAATAATTTTAAACATTTGACTAAATATTGTTAAATCAGAAATACCCAATTAATTTTATTAATAGTTATATAAATAAAGCTATTAAAAAAAGTTAGGGTTAAAATTTGAGATTGATAATAGTTTATTATATAAACTTAAAAATTTTTTCATTGTTATAATTATTCCAAATCTAATATTAGATTCGAAATTACTTACTATTATTTTATTATATTTACTCTGGTGTTATTATAGTTATGCATAATATTTAACCTTATTAATTTTTTTTTACATTCTTTTTTTACTTTTGTTAATGTTACATTTCAGCCCTTTCTTGATTTAAATCTTTTTTAAAGGGGATAAAAATCGGGACCCAATGTTTGCACTCAGATTTAGGGGGGCTTGATTTGTAAGTAATGTTTAGGTAAGTTACCTTTATCTTGTAATGGGTTTAGATATTCCTATCCATTATTTCCCATTGGTTTTCTCAATGTTATTTCAAAAAAAAAAAAGGGGGGAAGGTTTTTTGGCCAAAAAAATGTTCAACCCCATTTTTTTAAAAAATTATTTTAAAATAGGGGCCAAGTCGTTGTTTTCACCAATCCATTTTATATTTTTCTTTACCTTTTTCCCCCGGATTTTCCCGCAGTTTTTCGTTTAGGGTTTTTCCCGTTTTTGGGTTCCAATATAAAAATGATGGATTTTTTTAAGAAAAACACAAAATTAAAATTCCCCCGGGAAAGTTTTTTTGGCCAAAATTTTCCAAGATTTCTTTTTAAAAAGGTTTAAAATTTTAAACCCCGATTGCCAAAAAAACCCAAAAGCCAAAAGTCAAAAACCCAAACCCGGAAGGAAAAACCTTTTTTTCCAAATTCCACTTCTTCCCTGACCCCAACAAACAAAAAAGGGGAAAAACCCACCCCAACCTTCAGATTTCCATCTGGGATCTATTTTTGTCGCCAAATTTGGCGACCAGATCGGTCCATTATTCGTAACATTATTGAAAGATATTCTCCCTTAGTCTTTGACTGCAAGCTCCATTTTTCCAGCCACTTATATATATGTTCTCTATCTTAAACATCTTAAATGATAATAATATTTAAAAATATCTTTTCCTCCTTATTATATAAGGAAAAAAAACACATAAAAGGAAAATACATAAAAAAATTCTAAGGAAAAAAAAAAAAAGAACGACTCCATTTACTGTCTCTCTCATTTTTCAAATGCCCCACCAGATAACAACCTGGCATGCTTTTGATTTATGTAATGACCCAGTCCAAAAACACTCAAAAGAAGAAAAATAAAGTAACTACCGGGCAGAAAAGAAGTTTTTTTACTCCTATAAGATGATGTTATGAACAACAACAAAAAATTTAGTATTCAATGATGTAGTAACTATAAGGTGTCTCACCAAGAGGTTGGCCCATGGCTTTTAGCCAAGGAAACCAAAATGGAATTCTGCTCCAGAGCTTTTTTGAAAAGTCTCTTTCAATTAGAGATCACAAACTACTTTCCACGTAGCTCGATTATCAATTTATACGGTTATGTCTCTCTCGTACTTTTCTTATTCATCAATCGCCAGAGAGATATTGGATTTCTTTTCTTTGAGATCTGAAGAAGTAGCGTCATTCTTTTTCTTACCGTTCTTTGTTTGAAGGCGATAACAATTAATGGAGCAGATAAGAACCTCGGTTACAGATAAAGGAAGAACTAAAAAGAAAAAAAAACTTAGTGATGTCCTTTGACTATCAAAGAGAGTCGTAGTTCTTGTATCGTTCATACACGCGTCAGTTAGTTTTCAGGAAGTACAATAAAAGCTTTTGTTTGATTAAAAAGATTTTTTTTCCTATTCAGAAAGGAAATAATTTATTATCTGAGCTCCACACACTGAAGAAGTTTGAAATTGAAATTTTTATTCTTGTAGGTTTTTAAGTACTTTGAATTTTTTTTTGGAAATTAAACACATAAAATGTTATTTTTTAGTCACAGATTTTTGTTGTTTATATAAATTTAATTTTTTCTTTCTCGTAATAGTAGTCTTTTTTTTTAAATTTAATAGTAAAGTTTAAACTGTACAAGGCTTGTCAGAAATAGCTTATAACAAGAAACCTATTTCTAATCATAATTAAAATTGTTTTTATATCCAATAAATTGGCAAAAAAATCCCAAACTTATATATAAACATTAATATAATATAAGTACTAAATCTTTAATATAATTTCAACCTGGAATGAAATCATAGACAGCCGAGTGGGTTTCCTTAAACAGTTTTTAAGAATATATCAACAATAAAAAAATTTTCTATCACTAGAAAAATATTTTTATAATAATATCTCACTGCAAAGTTCTTATTAGAATTGAATATCAAATTACAATTGCAGTTAATATCTTTATTAGGGATTTAGAGCAACAAAGGCTATTATCCGTAAAAACCCCAAATAAGTTTTGGGTTTAAAGTTAATTTTTAAAGATATTTCATTTTCGGAAAAAAAACCTGAATGGGGATCTGTTTGTTTTGTTTTGTTTGATAAAAATTTTTCTCCAGTACCAGAAATTATTTAAAGGTGATTTAACGGGGATCAATTTTAAAAAAAATTTTTAAGGTGTTTTTTGGGGGATTTTTTATTCTATCGCATCTTAATAGTCTTAAACGATTAAAAAAACTACACATTGCATTATCCTTTTAAATTAAATTTTTAAAGGGGAATCCTGGGGTAATGATAATTTTGCAAAGATTCGAGTGCATAAAATTTCTTTTTTATTATTTGCCCTATTGGGGAGATGATGCCAATGTTAATAATATTCCCCAAATTTTCAAAATATTTGCTTAAAAAAAAATTATTATTTGTTTTTTAAAGGTTTTTTTTCTGAGCCAATTTCCAAAAAACCCTTCATCGGCGGTGGTGGTAAAACTATTGTGGGAAACTGTCTAAAAAAAAAGTGTTGTTGTTTTTCCGATGAGATTTTGAAAAGAAAAATAAAAATCCGGAAAAAGGCACTAAAGCCAACATTGCCCATGCGTTGGAACATCAGTATTTAGGAATAAAAAATTAAATTTTTTAAACCCAACCCAAGAAAGATTTCACTAAATTTTGAAAGTATGTTTTGACCCCCACATTGGGCAAAAAATTTAAAAATCCCCGGAAAAAAAAAAAACTGGGCCCACTAAGGAATCAAGAAAAAATTAAGGAAATAAGTCCTCGAGATGCGTTTTAAAATTTGTCGGATGAAAGGAAATATCATTAATTAAAATTTAAAATTTTAAAAATTTTCTGTAATCTGAAGATGGCGTATTTTTAAAAAGGTATTTGTCTGGAGAAATTTGGGGTACTGCTATAAGCAGCCCCTCCTCCTGGTCTTTTAAGCCCCTGTCTTGTCTGAAAATGTTTTACCGGGGTTTTTGCAAATTGTCGTTAGGTTTTAAAACAGTCTTTTTTGAAATACCCAAAACATCTGATTGTAAAAAGGGGGGAAATTTTTCAAGCAAATACGTTTGTTTTAAATTTCTACAAATCCATTGTGAAAACGCTTTAAATAATTTGGGGGAAAAAAAAATAAAAAAAAATTCCCTTTTTAACCCTTTGCTTGGGGTTTTTGAAAATATGTTTACAATTTAGATAAATTTTTTATATTTTTAAAAAAGGGAAAAACCGAACTCAAATTCGCGAAAAAAAATTTCTGAATTTAAAATTTTTAAAATTATCCAATTTCAATATTATTTTTATGTATTATCCATATTGTTAGATGTGCTTGGTATGGATTTTTCTAAATTTTTCGTTGGGTAGATTTATTTTTTTTTTAATGGGGCGATGATGGTTTTTTCCCAATTTCTATTATTCCTACCATATTTTTTTTTAAACATTGATTCCCATCATTATTTGCATCGAGTTATTATGGCTGTAGTTTTTTTTTTTTGGGGCTGCTTTTCAAATTTTCTACTATATTTTCTAATTTTTTCTCAAATTATTATTGGTTTTTTTAGCCCCCCAAAATTAAGTGCTTAGTAAAATTTAAATTCGAGAATTTTTTTTTCTTTTTTAAAAGTGGGATAGTTGGGGGGGTTTGCTGGATGGTCCCCTTTTCGGTTTGTGCAATTTGAAGGGGTTTTTACATTTTGTCCCCAGAAAAGGGATCCTCCACAATTTAAAACATCGAACATCGCCTTTTTAACAAAACGTGATGAGTGCGTGAAACTTAAAATTTTTACCCCTTGCCGGCGTTTGTCTATGAGTAATTGAGTTCTATGATTAAAAACCAAAAAATTTTAAATTTGGTGTATTCTGGGGGCTCCAAAAATAGTAATGAACCCGGGGGCCCTTTACGACTATTTTTTTTTGATGAATCGACATTTTAAAAATTTCAATATCATTTGGGGTTTTTTAAATTTAGTTGCCACATCTGCCAGATGTACATTAGTTGGGATGTCAAAAAATGGGGAATCGCGGGGGGGGAAACCCCCTTCCCCCTATTATGTTGGCTTTTTTCTGGGATATTTAAAATTTTCTCAATAGTTGTTATTCCCAACAGCGCATACAGGATCCCAGGTGCTTATTTTTTTTTTTTCCACTTCGTGTGAATACATATGGGTTTTTTTATCATTCCCCTTTGGGATTTTTGTTCTTTTTGTTCAGCATGTAATAAAAGGGGGGGGTCGATTTAAGGGGTGTTTCTGGTTTTTTTTGTGTGTTCAAAATAAAATTGTAATTTCATTAAAGCTTTTTTTAATTCGAAGGAATTTTTGGGCAGTTGGATATATTTAAAAAAATTTAAAGTCTGTATCTTCCTTCATGTCATCACTCATTTTTTCTTCATCGGATTCCGGGTCCGGAATGTTGGGGGTGATTCAGCTTGAGTTCCCTTCGGGGAACAAAAGGGGGGAGAAAATTGTTTAACTTACCAAAGTACAGAAAGAAAAAAATAAAAATAAAAACCTCTTTTTTAGAGGTAAAACCAAAATATATTAATTCATATAAAAAAAACCCAAAAATTTAGGGGCAGAAAAACAATTTCGGGAAAAACAAAAAAAATTCTCTCAAGTCAACAGCAAGTCACGTAATAAATTTCATATGAAATTGGGTTTTTTTTGGAAATCCAAAAAAACCCATCCCAATGTTTCCAAAATTTAATAAAAAAAAAAATAACTGCAATAAAATGACACGTTCAAATAATAATTAATTTAAATAAAAGTCACGGGAAAATAGGGGCAATTTTTTAACAACGGTAAGGGGAAATTCTTTTAATTTTTAATCGAGATAAAAAAAAAAAGTTTTTTCAGTTTTGGGAATTTTTTCACTATGGTTTTTAAAAAATTTAAAGGGTTTCAAAACAAAAAATGTCAGCTTTTTAATATTTTTTGTTTGGAACAAATTTTTGTATATACGTTCCTCATACTCCGAGAATAATTATGCTAATAAGTAAAATCTTATTGGGAACTACTTCTTGTACGTAAATATGCAAATTAGATGAAAAAAATGTTAAAACACGCTGGGTAATAATTAAAGAAGCGAATGTCTAATAAGGAAGTAGCCACTCCTTACTGCTATAATGGCTTCACAACGAGATCTTTAATACTAATTAGGTTGTTAATTTCATCAAGTGGCAACAATGCCCCCTTTTCTATAATTGCACATTTTAAAGCTGGAGTGTTTTAGGAGGGTATTGTCATTGACCAATGGCTCTTCCTAAAGCATCCCAAACATGCTACACTGCTGGCCACCGTAAATGCAATACCTTGAAGGAAGCATGCAAATAATATGAAATTTACAACATGCATTAGCGGAGGTGAGATATGCAAACGATTAAATTTCAGCGCAGACCACTTTTCCCGCGTGCCTGTGGCGCCCCCCTCAAAGCGCTATTTAAGGTTTGGGACATTTCGACGATTTCAAGCGGCAGGTTGTTTTCTTGCGGTTTTCAAAAACGATTAGTTATGTCTCGTAAAAAACCGAGATCAGCCTTGATCAAGTACCCGGGAAGTTCGACAGAGGAAGGATAGTGGCCTACCGAGATTGTGGATTATCTTTCAGGGAAATCGGTAGTCTGTTGGACAAACCCAAACAACTGTAATGCGGATATGTGACCGTTGGATGCAGGAGGTCGACGGACCGACATGGGCGATCGAATCCCACCTCAGTGCACCACTTCACGTGAGGACAGGCAAATTGCTCGCATGATAGCGATGGATCGCTCAGTCCCATCCGAACCATAGCACAGCACATTGAGCTGTAGCGCATCATTCACTGTCTGCGGGTACCATTCGACGCCGTTTACAGCAGAGTGGTTGTCAAGACGTCCATTGCTGGTCAACCCTTGATGAGAACCGCAGCGTCTCCGCCGGAAATGGTGCGATGAAAGAAGGATGTGGGCAGCAGAATGAAATGAAGTTGTTTTACTGACGAGTCCGGCATCTGCTGCAACACCACATGGTCGGATTCGAGTCTGGAACACAGTGGAGAGGATGCCTGAACGCTGCGTTATGCACCACCACACTGGTCCTGCTGGGTATTATGGTATGGGGCGGTGGAATCACTGTCGCCTCCTCTAGTACGCATTCCGGGGACTTTAAACAGCCAGCCTACATCTCCGAGGGTGTTGGTGCCAGTTGTCCTTCCTACATTCAGGGCTTGGCCCAGCCATATTTTAACAGGATAATGCGTGACCACCGTGGCACGCATTCTCGAAAATTCTTCGTCAAACACCAGATTGAATTGCTTCCCGGCCGGCTCGCTCTCCGGATCTTCTTCGCCGTTAGAAAACATGTGGTCCATGGTTGCCCACGACTGACCCAGATAACACCCCCTGCTGCCACACCACAGACAACTTTGGTAACGTATGGAAGCTTTTGTCTTCTGCACCCTCAAGAACAATCCAAAAGTCTCTTGGAATCAATGCCGGAGGCGTGTGGCAGGTTTATCCCCAACAATGGCGGCTACTCTGGCTACTGATTCTGGCAGGAACACTTCACAGAAGTCTATAAATTTAATCATTTGATACTTTTGGTCGCACATTTTATCTACAAAATAAATTTTGTTGTGCTATCTGTTGTCTTCCTTGGAGTTGCATTTACGGTGGCCAGCAGTGTAGATGGGATTTAGGTCAGGAAGTTTTGTTGCCCATTCCATCCGGCAAATACCCTCTTACTCAAAACCGTCAGCTACAAGATTAACTCTATGAGGCCTCACATTACCGTCCATAAAAGTTAAATCCTGACCAATTACTCTTCGGAACAGTCAAACATGAGGTTCAAGAACTTCATTTTTATATCGCTGTGCAGTAATAGAACCCACATCAAAATAATACGTGTACGGCCATCTAACAAAAAGTTTCCCCGAACAAGAATTCCACACCCACCAAATGAGTCGGGTTCTCTTCAGCTGGAAGGTTGGTATAGAGTCCCCGGCTCTTTCCGAGTGACGAGAATCACAATTGGTACTGAACCTGTACTCCTCCACGGCCCCACTTTTGATTTGCCCAAGACACATGTTCTTGGCTCCACAAAAGACGAGCTCTTTTTTCTGTGATGGGTTAAGAGAGACACATAGCACTGGCCGTTTGTCTAGAAATTGATTCTCCAGTAACAGCAGCAAAGTCCTGAGCAAGCAACTTAACTGTCATGTCTCTGTGACGACAAGCTTTTATTGTCATCCTCCGTAGGTGTTGTAACTTTTGGTCAACCTTTCCCAGGTATTCTATTAACAGTCTGTATAACACCATTTGTGGAACATTTAGGTTTCGGGATATTTTTGCTCGATATATCCACCCAACTCTGCTCTCCTTCTCAACTTATCATCTTAACGATTGGGGGAACTTATTTTAGCAAAATTAACACAAATTTGTGGAAAGGTTTTAACATTTACCACTTAAAAGAGTCTAATTAAAAAAAAAAAAGAGTATACATTTAAAAAAAAATATTGGAAGATTTTTTAAAGCCGTAAGGAATTTATATTTTGTGTAACGTTATATTTGGGTACCAGTGGGTGTATTTTTATAAAGCAAGCAAGCAATCATAAACACACACACATGTGGATTAGAATAAATTTAATTCCCTTAACAAGCCTCTGATAACGAAAAGAGAGAAAGAAATGTTACAAAAAATTTAAAACAATTCAGAGGAATCATCCTCAGTAAATAATTACGTGTCATGAAGATGTGATTCAAATAATGTTTTGGTCTGTAGTAAATTAATTATACAGAAGGTGTAAACATAGCATATATGGTATTAATGTTTACATTTTTTGTGAATGACTAAAAAAAACTTGTTTTGCCAGAAAAAGAACCCAAAGCCCTTTGCTGACTGCTTTTAATGGAATGAATTATTCGCAAGGCACTTATACAATATGAAGGAACAAACACAAAGATAATGAAATATTTACAATTATATATAAGATCGTAAAGAGGTGCGATCGAATGTAGATCATCAACAACCGATAGTTTTCCTTGATTACCAATTAAACTGTCGATTATGTACCTATTTAAATATAGATATTAGTAATTATAGTCATTTTTCTTTCTTTTTGCTACAATTATTTGTACTACACAACAGCAAGAACAAAGCTATCTCTTGAAAACTATACTACTAAACATTAGTCTTTATTCATCTTATCTTCATTATTAATTGAAAAAAAAGATTTCTACCACCCAATAAAAGCTGTCAAAATAAAAATAATTAATCATACACTCAAAGGAAACGATTTTCTGTTCTACAGAGAATACTTTGGTTGACATCTTAAAAAGACATATTGAGTCTTTTCTTTAAAAAAAAACCTGAATAAAAATGGGTTTTGGTTGCAATCCGCATTCAAAAGAAAGGATTAATAAAAAACATTTTTTATACTATTTATTCCTCCAAGGAATTGAAAGCTTTTATCCTTTCCTTTCTGTATAGTGGACCGAAAAAAAATAAACACAAAAAAAAAAAAAACGACATAAAAGGACTACAAGATTACAATGATTAATTAGTCATCTATTAGAAACCTTGCAGAATGAATAATATAGGGTTTTTTTCAACCTATTAGTGGTAAATTGTAAGATGGCGGCCGATCGGAGCAGGTGGAATGATGATAGGTTAAATTCAATGGCAACGTGAAAGCCTTTTATTCCAAATTTAGGCTTAGCGAGGTATATTAAATGGCTTAACATTTACTGTTCTCTTAAAAAAACAAAACAGAAAAACCTTTTAAGTGGATTAAAAAAGTGAAACCCTATAAAAAAATTTAATAAAAAAACATTTTAAGTAGAGTATATGTCACATTTCTTAAATTACTGAATGGTAAAATTATTCTATATCGTAGAATTTATCTCATCTTTTTAGTCTCGCTATTTAATGATTTGAATCTAGTAGCAGTACTTTCTAAAATGTAGTTTAAAATTCGAAATTCTAGTTTGATCTTTCTACGTAGCTGTGTTATTTCTTTATTAAATTTATCATAATGATAACATCTTTGAAAATGTCACAGATTTAATTATTTTAGTCAATATAACTTATTTGAAATTTAGCCATTAATGATTTTTATGTCTTCAAGATAACTTTTAATTTCCTTTACAAGCATAGATTTTTTAAATATAAGTTACATCTAGTTTTTTTTAGATTTCATCGATCGCTGATCGGTGTAAGAGGTCTGGATTGATTTAATGATTATTAACGATGCGCTCAGAAGCTGTACGAAGACAATTGGTGCCAGGCCTCGTAATTTCTAAGAGGTGAGGGAAAAGGCATTCAAGACAGAATTCTGTGACGGATTTATTCGCGATCTTTTCACTAATCCTCTTGGGAAATCTTTGGGCTATCAATTCGCATTATTCACAACCAACCCTTCGGAAGAAGAAAATCGTGATATTCTTCTTAAGTTTACTATATTTAGTCGATGTTTTCTAGGTAGAATAGAGAGTAGGAGAGGAGATAAACCAGAAATGAGGTGAGATTGTTACTGCCAGGTATCATTATTGAATTATTGTGATTAAGAATTTATTAGGAGAAAGATTTAAAGTGACGACTGATTACTGAGATTAAATTAATATTAGATTAAATCGGATAATAGATTAGATCCTATATAAAGTAAGAATCGAGTTTGATTGTCTCCTAACCTTTTGTGTATTTTCGTCGTTGTTCCACTTTCGTAGTTAGCACCGAGACATTCTCTTACCGTTATTAATTGAATTTGTGTCGTTATATTGTGTGATCAATAAATAAATTGATTGGATCACGGCTAGTGTTTCTTCCCTACCTCCTACATATCTAGGTGCTCAAGAAAGAGGTGAAGACAATTCAACTGCTCTTTTTTGTTTATTACATTTAAAACTCATAACATATCGAAATCAATTATAGTCACTAAAGAGGTGAACACTATCATAGTGAGTATTATTTTGTCCCTAAATGCAAGGAGTAATTTTTAAAAAATAGTTCATTCAAAATCTCAACGGGATTTTCAAAAAAAAAACATATTTTTTAAAATTTTTATGTATATAATAATACATACATAAAAATATCATAATAAATACAAAGATTATTTCTGTAAGTGAAAGCTAACGTGTGGGACTCTCAAATTAGACTGAACTTTAGATGCGTGATCATTATAATGACATCTACTTCAAAAAATGGCCACCATCTTAGAAAGAGATTATTAGTGGAGGCATAAAACGCTGTCAGAGGTTACTGAAATTTTTCGAAACTAGATTTGAAGATCCTTTAACATTACCAGCGTAGGATTTATTTAAAATTATGCATTTCACTACAATTTGGTTAGGTAAGCCATTCTACATGTATATAAGTTCACAGTATTGTGAATAAAACATGAATATTTTACTATGTTTATGATTACTTTTGATTTAACGTTGTTTGCGAATTCTAATACTCCGCAGCATATAGAACTTGGCTAAATCACTTATACTGCCAGTGGGCTAAATTCATTTGACATCATAGTCACATGATAATGACAAAAGCGTGTTTCTAGCCAATTCATGTGACGTCATAATCATACGATAAATGCAATCATGTGTTTCCAGCTAATCAGTTCATGCATTTCGTTGTGTTGCCAACTTTTGCTCTTTGTAGAAGCTTCTTTTTAAATAGCACATATTTGTCAACAATAATAATGTACAAAAGTAAGCAAGTTTAAAAGCAAAATGATATGCAATACGTAAAAATGACAACCAGTAAACTTTTATTTCGTTTTAGAACTTTATTGATTTACAAATATTTTAATACTATTCGATGTTAAATTCATAAAATAATATCATTTTATTAAGCTCTATTAAACACGCAACTGGTAAAAATCAGTAAATAAATTATTATTGCTTACTCTGTTTAAAAGATTTCCTTTCTTTGACAGACTTTATGTGCTTACAATAATACATTATCTTACCCCCTTTTTCATCAAAGCATGTCTAAATCTACTTAAGATCTTACAACTACACTCGACTACATATAACGATGTCATAAATAAAATACGCTGCATTTAAGAAGCATGTACAAAGGGCCTTCTTGCTTAAGAGATGAAATTCATATCGTAACGGATCATATAAGTCTGCATATATCACTGAAGAACGATCCCATAAGACCTCTTAAAAGTGCTTTAATGACAGTTGAATGAGAAGCTCTACAGTTCATAATTGCCATAACTTTGTTGAGGTAGAATGGCATGATTAAAAATCAATGATCCCGTTTAAAGAGTACTTTAAAAGTGGATCGAAATTTCTGTGGAATTTTGGTTAAGAAGTTATTGATAGTTTATAAAATGTACCGCCGTTATATCCACCCGCTTCACAGAGTATTTCGTGATGTTGTATGATTCATGCTGTTACAGTTTAGAAGTTACATGTTTTAAGTTCCAGAATTAATCTTTTTATTTGATTGCATTTGAAAACGTTCTTACAGATCACGCTTCTTGATTTAAAAAGATAGGTATTCTCCATGCCTCTCTTAGGAGTCGATTTCCTCAAAATCCATCTTTAGTGGATATCTACTCAACAAAAATAAACATGCCTGCAAAATTTAAATTCCGTAGGTCTAATAGCTTAAAAACAGGAATTCTTTTGCAAATAACGTTTCCTCAACCCACCTTGGGAAACAATTTCCACAAAACCTTTTCTTAGTGGATCTCTACTCAAAAGAAAAATGCCTACCATATTTCAAGACTGTAGGGCTAATGATTCGGTAGATCTGGTGATGAGCAATGAGTTAGTGAGTCACTTTTCTTCTATACATTCACATAGATAGTAAAAATGGATCATTTGAAGACTGTGGTTTTTCTCGAAGTGTAAGATATTTGTATTTTTTATGAATAGCACTGTGGTTTTACAAAGTTTTTTTACGATAAAAATATTCAATTATTAGTTTTCCATAACAAATTCATTAAAAATTTATGAAATTATTGAAAAACATCTGGATTAAATGATGTCGAATATAGTGTAAGAAGTTATTTTTTTTAAGAATAAAATATAATTTTATAACAGTTTGGTCAAACAATGATAAAAAAAAACCCGAAGATTAATTAATATTACGAAAGTTTAAAATTATCGAAGTACATAAAAATAGTCATAAATATATTTTAAAATTTGATTTTAATTTTTAAAATATGTTATCAATTTGATTTTTTTTAGGAAAAACATTAATTAACTAAATTTCTTTGATTAAAAACAAGTAATATAAAAAATCTTTTTTAAGTCAATTCCTACTTAGATCAACAAAGAAAAATTTTATATTAGCTACTTTTTATTAAATAGTTACAATTAATATAAATATGTATATACATAAGACAGAATCACAACATTAAGTGGTAATTAATTTTTATTCATTATCATTGACGTATCGTATTGTCATCAAAAACAATCATATCTATAAAATTTCAGTTCAATTTTGAATGCTTTAAGACGTGAGAAAAAAAAATCTTTTAAAGTTTTGACCCAAGTCGTTAAAAATGAAACCAATGTGGTTGTATCTGTAATTCTATAAATAATTCGTTTCTGTGAATTAATTTTAATTAAATATATTTAAATTATCGTATTTTCCCCTCAAACAATTGTGTATAGAAAATTTCACATCAAATAAGCGCTTTCAAATGTGAGAAAAAACCTTTTTAAGTTCTGACACAAGTCGCCAAAAGGGTCGCTAAGTCACCAACGTGGCTGTATTTATAATTATTTAAATAATTAGTTTTAATCAATTAATTTTTATTAATTATAATTAAATTACTGTATTGTCATCTAAGATAATCATGTATGTAAAATTTCAGCTCAATTGAGCGTTTTAAAATGTATTTTATTAACGATTGAATATTCCACCAAGATAAATAAATAAATATATAGAGAGTGAGCTAATAGTAGGAATTGAAAAAACAAATTAACCTGATATTGAAGGAAAATACATAACTGCATGCAATTATTCTTATGTACTAGTTGTTATCCACCAGCTTCACTGGGTATTTTACGATGTAGTATGATTATGTATTGTTTTTTTATGTTATTGTCTAATTTTTGGATATCTAAGTTCTATCATTATAATCTCTCGAATTATCAGAATGTAGGTCTAATAGTTCAAAAACGGGAATCTTTGTCTATAACACCCTCGCAACCTTCCTTGGGAGTCGATTTCAGCAAAACCCGTTATCAGTGGGTCTCTAATCAACAAAAGAGTCATGCTGCCTAATTTCAAGTCTGTATAACATTGATAATCATAATATTGATCATGAAAATTTTTGGTTAACTATCAATTTTTGAAATGGGAAAAGAATACCTTTTTGCATATTGAAGGCGATATTTAACATTTTCGGATTTGATATACAGTAAGACCCCACTTAACGCTCTGTTTCGCTTAGCGCTGTTTCGATTTAACGCTCTTATATTTTAATTGGGGGATTCCCCGAAATTGCACACAGCATAGGCTTCCCGATATACGAAGCAGTTTATCTGTGTTTCTTCTTTCCTGTGGAACGTATTTTTATCATTTCAAACATTTGTTGACGCCATTGTAAGTATAAACTTATGTAATATAACGATTACTATAGTGACAAATATTACGATTTTTAGTTTTTATCATGGGTGATAATAAAAGACACGAAAATAGAGCAACAAGAAAAAGCATTTTTACTTGAAACTAAAATGCAAGTGATTAGAAGATTAGATACTTGTGAACGTCTATCTCAAATTGGTGCTGCATTGAATTTGGCAACTTCAACAATAAGGACCTTTCTTAAGAATAAAGAAAAAATACTGTCATCGGCAACTGCAACTACGACAAGCTCTACAGCTAGAATTACATAGAAATAATAAAATAGAAGAAATGGAAAAACGACTTTCTTTATGGACTGACGACGAAATTGAACTCAAAATGCCATTAAACCAAGTCTTAGAATTTTATTTATTTTTATATGTATATTCACACACATTTATATGTTTCTATATTTGTAAGAAAATTTTTTTGTTTTATTGTTATGAAAAACGTAATTAATAAATTTAATGGTAAAATACCTGTTCAATTTTCTACTTATATTCCCCTAACTCCATTATTATTTACATGATGAGATAACCTCGTTTAACGCTGTTTCATATTACGCTCTACTTTGGTGAAACGTATACCCCGCGTTAAGCGGGGTTTTACTGTAATAATTTCGTTATTTGAGATATTTAAACTAGAGTGGGATAAAATTTGCAAATATAAAATTTAAAAAAATTGAAAGAGTTGGCTTTAAAATATTTTTGGCTTATACTATTTTTTTCTTACTAAGCAAACTTCAGAAAATAATAGTAAAATGTGCAAGATAGAAAATGCTCACATTTTTGCAAAAATTGACTTAATTTATTTCATTTTAAACTTCTTTCGATGGAAGTAATGGAATAAAACAATTTCAGCCATTTTGCTCTGAAATTTAAATCAATCTTAACTGGCGAAGCATTCCAGCACTGCATTTCAGTTTTCATCGCAGTTCTTATTCTTCTTACTGACGATCATTTCCAACCGAATTCGGTTATCTATCTAAGAGCAAAATGCATAAAGTCGTTCTGTATTCCAAAAGTGGCTATTGATTTTCCGGTTGCCCTTTTACTTTTCTTCCATAGCTTCGTGCGTATGGTTGTAGAATTTTGTCTATATCTACAACTAAAAGGGATAAAAGATGGAACGTTGTGAAATATTTCGGCGGGGAAAAAAATCGTTACATCGTTTCGAAGCAAATATGCAAATAATGGGTTTTAAAAAATGTTCAGTTTCAAAGGGAAGAAAGTTCAATGATTCTAGAAAAAAAATCGGACTTTTTATTTATTAAAAAGGGAGACTGTTATATTAGATATACTTTATAAATTCAAATGAGCTTTCTTATCTTTAACTGTCTTGGTTGTTTGCTTTTTAAAAATTAGATTTATGTTAGTTGAGCCATATCATAAGAATATTTAGGCGAATACTCTTTTAAATATTGTTGTCATGTAGTTTTTAGTTTTTGACGAATAATTAGAATATCGCTTGTAAATTCAATAAACCGTTTCATATTCATGGATGGCCAAGATAAAATTCATACAATTTTTAAAAAATTATGGGTGGGAAATTGTATGGCATATTTATAATAAGAATCTGAATATATTTTAATAGAAAGAAATTTAGACAGTTAGTGATATCTTAAAAACATTAAATCATGTTTTGAAATTAATTCTGTCATCAAAATTCAAGGATAACGAGAAAAAATATGCTTACTATGTTAATATTGCAACCAATACTCAATGCTGCAACAATTTATGTTAATTAAATACAATTGAACACACAAAATTGCCCTTTCGCGCATACTTAAGAGCCGAAAATATTCAAATTCGATGATTGACAATGTGTATGTTGGAATTTCAGTCTGTGGCGTCATTTTAACCCCTCAAGTGCCAAATAGAAGCTACACAATTCGCTCCCCAGTGCCACCGTTTTTCACAGAGACGTGAGAATGCATGTATTGGG
The DNA here is from genome assembly GCA_019973955.1 of Trichonephila inaurata madagascariensis. Classification (NCBI taxonomy): domain Eukaryota; kingdom Metazoa; phylum Arthropoda; class Arachnida; order Araneae; family Nephilidae; genus Trichonephila; species Trichonephila inaurata. Next base: position 1,303,753 of record BMAV01011392.1, on the reverse strand, counting down.
GGGGAAAAGAAAAGACAAAAGTAAGCAAAGTTTTCTCTGAAATAAGTAAATCCTTTACAAACACTGCCAAGATCATATTATTACATTCCAAAGCTTTCGGAAAGATTTTACAAAAAGCAAACAAAGAAAGGAATCGTATTTCGAAAAGACTTGTATTTACTTCCGGGGCACTCAACGCATTGGTTAAGCTAGACGTTTATATACACCAGCTGCAGTTCAGGAGTTAACTGAATGTGGTTTCTGTGAGGGATCAGAATTATATTCATTATGCTCAAAAACATAATTTAAGGAAAGGTTAAAAGTGTTGAATAATTGGTTGAGTCGAGGGAGGACTCACGAGATGTGAATATCCTTCAAAGTGTCGTATCAAAAGCTTGGAGCCGCTTTTTGAGCACTGGACCAGTTGATAAACAGTATGGCCAAGGGCGATCAAAGGGTAACAATTGCATCCGAAGACCATTTTCTCTTATCATCGGTTCGAATAGACTGCAAGGAGACTTCAAGAAATTTGATTCTAGATCTTTAGGCTGCTACAGGAGAACTAAAATTAATTGTTCTACTATTTATCAATGGCTTAACGAGGTTGGATTGTATGCGAGATAATCAATGTAGTTTGTATCCCTTTCACTCCAGCTGCCAGTAGCACCCGTTTAAACTGATGCCGTCGTCATGTTCAATGGAGCCAAGAAGACTGGGCCCAAGTATTATTTACTGACGAGTCTAGATGTTGTGTGAACACTGATTCTTGACGTGTTTTGATCTGGAGAGAGGAAGCAACGCCTTTCATAGATCTTGAAATATCTCGTTTCCATGACCGCGATTTAATGCTTTAGGGAGGAATCATGACAAATGGCCACACCGAGCTGCATATCTTTCCCTTAGCTATGATCGAGGTATTAGCTTATTCCAAATTAGACTGTTTAGGGGTGCTGTTTGGCATAGAGCTTTCGGCGGTCACCACCAAAGGACTCATTTCTTGTTATGGAACTAGTAACGTCTCAACGGGTACGTAGTTTCGTATGAAAAAGTATCTGAGAAAAGACACATCGACGCTTAAGCTCTAAGGCAAGTCAACCTTTGACATCCCTTTATCCAATGAACAGAGAGATGACCGGAGCAGTTCCCACACCAATTTCGGCTTCAAAGTCCGCAGCGTGCGGGGTGGCTAGGACCAATAGCCGAATAGTAATCTTGACTACATACAAACAGAAATGATTCTGACTCATATGACGTGACGTATTTCAACTAAGAATATACCAAAAGGGGAAAATCGGAGACTCTCGATATTCTACGAAACTTCACGGACGCTAGAGAGACACTTCTACAGGCTTCAACACTCTACGACGAACTCTCTCTCCGATTCAGAATTCCAGATTCACATGAACCCTTTCAGACCTACAATGACTTATCAAGGTTCACACCTACGAGCATCCCAATGTCGTCCCAACGCAGCCCTTCACAGAAGTGATCTGGCCTTAACAGCACTGCAACTTAGCATTTCTGTAGATGCCTTTTGTCATTGTATGTCACACAGAGCACATATGGTGTCAGAATACATACTAAGAGAAAGTATCATTCGAATGGACAGGAACACTATCGAGCAAGTGTTGGGAGCCTTAAGGCACTCTATTTTAGTACACCAAATTACGAAGTTTCTTCCTGGATCCTCCAGGAGCAGAAAAGTGCACATTTAAAAGAGTGGAGTACAGTTTGTTCAAGTGTATGAAATGAAGATGTAACGTGTGCATATTTGACCGAGGTGACCATACACTATATTAAACAAAATCTTTTCCTAAAAGGTAACAGTTTTTCCATCTTTTTTCGATTTTCAAAAATTTGGTTTTAATTTCAATAACTTGCGAATAATCAGTTTCCAAACTTTGTAATTATGTAAGGGAATTCTATTAAAATATTTTGTATTAAGTATCAGTTACGTTTCATTTTAGTCATTTTCCTTTCAATTTGATATCCTTTTTGTGTATTCAGATGACGGGAAACTGAATAACAGGAGTATCGAGGGAAAATAATTTTTTTCTTGTAAATTGATAGTAATCCTGTTAACAAAGCTCATATTATTATTTGAAAAGAATTGGTAAAAATATTTTTAACTTTTGCAGTTTTTTGTATAGTTGAAAATTAAAGATTAAATAAAAATTATCTTTTTTCACTTTTAATATAACTTAATAAGCGATGAATTCTATTTATAGAGTATCTATGCTTATGTATCAAAAACAGTGTTGCACAAATTCACTTTACACCAAAACACATCCTATTTCTGGAGATCTCAAGAGAAAAGTGTTTGTTTCCCCGACTTCTGGACTATTAATAATTCTCTCGCAGTCACCTGGGATAACGTTACTTGGAGTTTCGAACTGCTAATTAAAGGGAATCAGATTATCATTGATCTAAGGTTTAATTAAGACATTTTCTTCCAAAATGGTTCCGGCGTTTCGGAAAACAGTGGATGCTTCATAAAGGCTGATTTCTAGGGTGAGTGATTGCTTATGAAAGGCGCACTTTAAAGCAACACGACGGATATTGGAGACGCTCCTGATAACTGCCAAGTGGCGAAGACATCATCACGCTCACAAAACTTCCACACCAGGCTAACGAGATAACTTTGAGCCTCGACAGATTTAATGTGCATCAGCCTTTTCTACATGGCAGGCCTTCAGTGGCACAAAGACTCGAACTCATGACCTGCTGGCTCCATGTCCGTGACCATGACCCCTAAGCCACTGCTGATTTCTGGAAATCTTGTAACAATAAATTATAATTATCGTATAGGAACTTATTCGAGTGATTGAATACATAAAAGTAATTAATAATGTCAATGTCTTTGTCGTAATGAAAATATTTTATTAAATACACACCAATAGTATATTGTCTTTACATAAAAACTCTAATTAAACCGAATGCAGCATTGAGGTAGTACATTTCTAAATATAGTTGTCTGTTTTAAATCGAAGGCGCATAATTCTGTTATTTACTAAATAAGTAAACTGAAGATACCTAAATATGCACTATCCAAAACGTATCCATGTTTTGAAAAGTAATTTTAACGCTTAAAAGCTAATATGTGAAATCAAAGCGAAAAGGATGGCATTTGTAAACTGTACATTTCTTTAAAAAGATCTATTTAATTGTTAATATGAAAACTTTAGAGTCTTCTCGAAGCTTTGATAGAATGTAGAAATTCGAGAACATTCCTTGAGGAAGTCATTATTTGTTGTTGGTTTTTTCTGATATTCGATACTGGACGATTGCAGCACCTAATGGGCTGGTCTTATGCATCGTTAACTCTATTGATCCTTCTTGCAAAGTTAACGCTTGCTTTTTTAGCAATTGAGAAGAAATCCATGCAAATAGCTTATATTTGCTTCATTATTTTATCATTATTCTTTTAAAAACAAGTCCCTCGGTTCGAAAATAAAAAAATGGAAGCATTTAGAAAGTTTTCTTGAATGTTTATCTGATTAAATCAATGCAATCTAATTTTTTCCCCTTTTTCTCTTAAATATCCAGATGTGTTATAGAATTTTATGTCGCAGAAATTTGCTTTGTTTTAACCCGTAGACTTCATGCTTACATTAACTGATTGATAAATTTCTTTTATTACCGACGCACTCTGGAACAAAGTAAGAACCTGAACACCTAACACCTGAACTAGAGCTATACATTCTAAACTTACACACCACACAAGCATTGTTCGTTGTAATTTTCCATAAAAAAATTGCCGAGTCTTGTTTTTCGAAATCTGCAAGGAGAGAAAATCAATTTTCAAAGAAGCACTTCATAAATTGTTAAGTGACTTATTACATATATACAGAATGATTTTTTTTAAAACTGAATCTACTCAAAGTCACCTATGGCTCGCAATAACACCAAACTTGATATGAATACTGATAATGGTGTTTTGACTAATACTACCCCTGTCGGTGATTTAGAACTATTTTTTTTATGAAATTTTATTTCATGAAAAAATAAGCTCAAAAAATCCCTTATAGGGATATTCATGGCGCTGTTGTAGCTTACCCCAAATCGTAAGATATAAAGAGTAGCTAATATAAAACAATTGTTTATAGTTGTGACAAAGATTAGTATTAACTTATGCATGGGAAACTTGGTCCACGTCCTGGACAGATGAGAACGTGATAAGTATCTACGCGAAAGGAAGATTTTAAGATTTATTTTAGGAGGAATTCAGGAAAATGGAGCATCTTGGGGCCCCAAAACTGATTTTGTAGGGGGCCCAAATACGCCACTTTTTCCACATACACTGTTAATAAAATTTAGGTAAATGTAAAGAAAACGGCTTGTACAAGTCTCTTAATGGAATACGAAAATATATGAAATCGAATTTAATCAAAAGAAAAACAAAGGTACTATTGTATACTAAAAGTCTTTTAAGATCAGTATTAACTTATGCATGGGAAACTTGGTCCATGTCTCCAACAGATGTAATCACGATAAGTACCTACGAAAGGAATATATTAGTATTTATTTTTGGAGGAATTCAGGAAAATGGAACGTGGCGAAGGACATCGAATTTCGAGTTCTATCACTCATAGAAAGAATCTGACATTGTTAACTTCATCAAAATACAACGAATTAAATGAACAGGTCTCATTGTCAGAATGGACGATGATTGCACCACTAAAAAGTCTTCAATGCCCAACCAACTGATACACGAAGAAAGGGCAGGCCAAATCTAAGATGGATTGTATGCCCAGAAAAAGATCTCCTAGTTTTGAGAACTAAGAATTGGAGAGCACTAACAGGAAGAAGGTTAGCCTGGAAAAGGCATCTTGAGAAGGCCAAACTCCACCCTGGACTGTCGAGCCACTGGGGAAGGAAGGAATATAAAAAGAGTTTTTTTTTAAATTTAATAAAACTTCATATCAATTAAAACAATAATTTGTATTAAAAGTTCACCAGAGTAGCTTGCAAAAATGAACGATCGAAAAAAAAATTCAGTAACGCATTTACTTTAAATATTCCTCTGGCACATTTTGAGGATTAATGTTCTATCTATACAAGGGTTTAATGTTTCAAACATTTAATTAAAAAAATGAAATATTCTTATTTTATCGAAATTATTCTTCGCCCTCCATATCCCTTTCAAAGTAATATACCTTTCAGTTTGTGGACAAATCTAGAAAAAGATGTACTAATAAAATTTTTGCATTAAACTGAAATACTAATTTAGCACAAAAATGATGAAATCGCAATTTTAACTCTATAGGAGTACAGTTCTTAAAATGAATTATTCATCTTCCCAGGAACCAGAAACATTGACGGAAGATGAAACTTTGTCGTAATAAATTATCACTATGGAATTTTTATTCGTTTGATGATCGCAGTATATTTTATGTGTTTTAGAGAATAAATTCTTATTATGCATAAAACCCACAAATCTTAATATTTCTCCAAGAAAAAGGTCATAAACACATTGGGAATCACATAGTGTCTGAACATAAAAATATCATTTCAAAAACTTATTTGAATATCTGGAAAGGAAATGTAAAAATAAAAAAATGGATGGAACAAAAATAGCGTGTTTTCATTTTCGTTATTTGTCAACAAGATAAATGTATTATCTCAAAGTTTACAGATAAGATGATTCACAATTATAATAACTTTTATTACATGTTATATTAAATTTTGTAAACACAAAATTGTTTTTTATGCCGGCTACTTTCAGTCGTTGCTTTTTTTTCCTTTTAACTCTCTCTGATACCTGTTTTAAAACATAAAAAATCTTTCGTGTCCCATTTTGCAATCAATGAATCACTACATTGACTTTGTTTTTTACAATTGCTCTTTGATACAAAGCAATATTTTTTTTTAAATAATCTTACTTTTGTCTTTGGCAGCCCCGTGAATTACAATAGAGACATCAATAGTTTAGATCATGCCATCATTTTTATACTAATAACAAAATAACCCAATTTCTTACTGGTCAGGTTAAATTTAAAAGCAACTTGAACAAATTTAATTTAGTTCCATCATCTTCTTGCGATTGTAATATTGGTGGCAAGGAAAATGTAGAACATATGCTCCTTCTGTATTCCAAGTTTGTCATAGAGAGAAAGATTCTAAGACGGGCTTTTAAAGGACTTATATAAATAGGCCTCCAAACTTTCTCCAACTTCTTTCCACCAGAAGTGCTGAGGCTGCGGTAGCCGAGTGGTATAGGTATCGGATCGTGGCTGGCTTTGTCACGAGTTCGAGCCCAGTACCATTAAAGACCCGCCGTGTAGGGCAGCGATGCTCGCTAAATCTGTCGAGAGCTCAAACGTCCTCCCGTTGGTGTGGTAGTTAGGAGAGGGGGTGCCAGCTCTGGTGTCGTCCATGTCACTTGACCATGGTTCAAAATTACGTGGTCCGTCGCCGAAAGCCTCGTGTAGCTGAACAGTGTGCGACGTTAATATTCACTCACCCACCAGAAGTGCTTATAAAAAGTTTTGTGAATTTGTTGTAAATATTTGTAATCCTTCATAACGTCGAAATTTCTTTTTCCGTCTTTCCTTTGTAATGTGTAATTAATACTTACTTTTGTGAGCGCCGTGCTATATTTTGTGGTGCACGGAGGGACATTATAATTATTTTCAATAAAAAAAATAGTTTAGATGCCTGTGGAATTTGTAGAATTGTCAAAGCATATTTATTTTAAAAATACTATTTCATACATTTTACTTAAAAATACTGTTCCAGACAAAAAAATATTTTTTAAAGTGTGAACACAGCATTTTATAAATATATAAATAATATTTGATAAAGTCAACCTATCGCAAATTATGGCTAATTAATATTATTAATTACTATATTTATAAATAATTACTAGCCAATTACAAAAATCTAGCTTTGGCTTATGGAAATGAAATTGATAATTTTGAATTATATAAAAACATTATTTCAAATTCAATTTATTCATTTATGTTAGGACGTTTTGTTAAATTATTAGTTTTGGAAAATGTCGAAGCAAAAAAATTAAACCGAATATAATGTCATTAACACATATCTCAGATTAACTATTCATTTCAAAGAGAAAAATATCGATGTTTTCACGTTTCTTTTTCTTATGTATTTGAATATTACAATATTACACTATAATTTCAGAATAAATATTAAATTGGTGAACTGAAAATAATTTTATTTAATAAAAAGTTGAGACAATGTACCACGTTTGTATAGTGAAAGCGTTTCTAAACAAGACAAGCATACAAAACATTTTTAAATAACGGATAAAAATTACTTTTAAATCATGTATGAAATGAATTTTTTCCAATAAGGAAATTTAAAAAATGCCAAACAGCTTGAAAAAAACCTTAAGCAAACAAATTTTTCAGTTTACTGATTCGGTCATTTTTTTAATTGTCAAAATATCCATTACTTTACATGCTTTTGATTTAAAGCCCCAGTGAAAAACATTAAAAAAAGTGAGGTAAAATGACTGTGAGGTAGTTGAAAGAGAGGGGAAAAATGAAAGCCCTTTAGGTTCTGAATTATTTCTCCCCTAAGACGATAGTATGAACAAAACATGTGAGGAAAACTGTAAACGGTAAAGCTTCTTTTCATGGGAATTTGCCGTGGCAGTTGGCCAAGGAAGTCAAAATGTCTTTTTATAGGAGAACTTTTTCTGACAGTTTTCTTTCAATTAAGGTACAGGGTAGTCACTCAGGCCCCTCTCTAGGCTCTTAGACTACGAGTTTTCCTCGTTTTGGATCCCTCTTGTTTCGGTTATTTGGTTTTGGTATGTCATTCTTTCAGCTATCGCAAAGAAAGATATCGTGTTATATTTCTTTAAGATTGGAAGATGTACCATATTGTTTTTTTTGTCGTTCATTTTTGAAAGTAATACCACAATCAAGATAACAATAGATCATTATTATTATACCATGAATGCACAAGTGTAAAAAATATATATATGTTACTGTTGATGTGTGAAATCCGTTGTTTTATAGAATAGCTAGGTATTTCATGAAATAACCGCACAAATCAGTTAAAGTATGTAAAATTCTTGAATTTTATGATTTAACTAGGTATTCTTTAGAATAACGGTTACTTGATCGTTAAAGTATGAAATACAGTACTTGGAAAGTTCTTTGGACCCATTCTAGCTGTTTTTAATCAGTTTTGAATTGCTTACAGCTGCTTTGCAATGACGTCTCTCTCTCTGTGTGTGTACGCTTCATTCCGTTATTTTTAAATGTAGAATTTATTCGGTGTATATAAGTGTTAGAATTTTACATTTTGGATTTTTAACAAATACTTTTGCAGCCTGTTTTCAAGCAATGACTTCTGCAAGAACGGAAAACTAACCTGTAATTGAGAAAGATTTAATGCGAAATATTTGAATCTTGATTAAATAAGCGGGGACAAAGGAAAAAAGTGCTACACTTACTTGGAAAAAATTATTAACTTTGGTATGAGAAGTAAATGTGCTAAAACAGCACAGAAAAAAGTACCACGGGACTATTGGTTTCTCCATCATTACGATATCCTTGAAGTTCAAAGAGTAGAAAAGTTTATTTGTCAGTAACAGTTGCAAAACATATTCTGTTTTCTCCTTTCTGTTTAACTTATGTTAGCAATATGAGCTCTAATAAGTTATATCAACTGCTTCTCGTTATTATTTATCAATTATAACTGTATTTTTCGAGAAGTTTTAGTTGTGTTTATGATCAATTCATTTATAAAATAACTTTGAAATTGTTTATTTTTCACTTTATCATTAGTTATTTGATGAAAAATGACCAGTTACTTCATAGAATAATTAGGTAAAGAATGAAATTTTTCATCTATTATATACTTTAAATGACTTGTCTAGTTATTTCAGGAAACCTAGTCATTCTATAAAATAACTGAATTACTTTAACGGTAACATATATATATAAATAGTGATAATCTTCGAAAATCAGAGATTTTCCAGCCCTTGCAGTATTAGCTGTCCATGCTTCAATTGATTTTTAGAAAAATGAAACAAAACATTTTACATAATTTAAATTGATTCTCTTGTACTTAAGAAAATATTCACTTTTTTTAGTTTCTTTGAAATGTTAAAGAGTATTTTTAATTCAAACTTTCTTCTCTTGAAGAAAGCAGAAGCATCTTGATAAAAAAAATATTTTGCTACTAGAAACGTTATACTAACTATATAATTTAAATTGTTCATCCTTTTAAAATACAAACAGTATTTAATTATTCAAATAAAAATTTGAACTTTCACAGATTAAAATATTAAATTTTTTTAAAAAAATACCTTGACTTAAGAAAGACTTAAAAATTCCAAAGATTTCCATAAAATGCACTTTTATTTTCAATATAAATCTCAAAATATTGAGATATTTTTTATTCCATAATGTAATTCATAATAACTGAAAATGATATCTCAATATATTCCAGCAATAAGACCTGAAAGGATGGATCTGGACACCTCTAATATTCTGACGGATGTTGAAGAGGATGAGCGACTTTGTGATGATCGTTGTGAGCATCGAATTTTGAGTGAATCCTGTTAACTCCATTTTCAAATAATATTGCTTTTCAAAGTGACGCAGGGATCCCTTTGGACCTCAGTCAAGGGACAGGAACGGCATCTAATACAGTTAGTTTTCGCTACTGGCTGAAGGAAATGATGAGAATGGGAGAAATCCTATATGTAATGTAAAATATCGAAGTAGTCATAGTTGAGGATGTAAGGCAGAGTATCATTATGTCAGTCGGTTCAGCAAATAAATTTTTGAATTTGGAGTAATTACTCTGAGAGTGGAAAAGGCCAAATATTATACATATAAGAAAATCATGCAAATAAGTCTACTCAGAAGTAATGATTCAAAATCTGACATAAGATGGCGCACAACTTAACATCCCTGGATGGGGGAGTGTTTCTTAACGTCGCCCCATTAAGCATCTCGTAATTTTGAGCCATGGTCAAGTGAAGAAGACGATACCTGAGCTGGTCCACACGACTGCCAACCAGAGAACTTTGACAATTTAACGTGAATCAGCATCTTTACATGGTACTAGGGTCACATTCATGACATGCGAGCCATGAGTCCGTGACTATGACAACTAGGCTACATATCCTAAGTAGAGTTCCACTGGGAAAATTAATATACAAAATAAATACGGGAATCTATTTTGAAAAGGACAGAATTTTTCTAAATTTACTTGCAAAGCTTGATATTATGGAACAGACATAGAAAGCCACATGCAAATAATAGGTTCATTATAGTATAATTTAACTTGGAATTTTCAGCCCTTCTTCATATTCTCTTGATGATACAAACACATTCCTACTGGCTTATTTTTTAAAAACTTCCTCTCAGTAACATACTGAATAATTTTTATTCCTCTCCTGACAAAATGATGTCGTCGTATCGAATGATCATTATAATAATATATTTCCTAATGAAACGGCTTTTATAGACACCATCGGGGCCTCTCATCGATGATAATCATTTTGAGGAAATCATTACTTCGGAGAGAAATGGCTCTTTCTCAGAAGAATTTAAAGTATTTCACATTTGCATGGATATCAATCGATGCAAGGGTTTTCAATCGTCGTATTTAATGATATGGCTCTGAGGAAGTAAGTTATTTTGATGTTATTTCGATAAGCAAATTTTATTTTAAATAAATGAGTATCTTCTGTTTGAGTCATTCAAATCCTGTAGCTCATATAAAGTAACTGTATTAAATCATTTTAAAAGTAAAGGTGGTGGTTAGTCACTAAGGGCTAATGTTTTAGCTATCAGTAAATTGTACCTGGTTTCATCCACACGCACATAATTTACAACATTATTTAAATTCACTGCCAGGCAAATCTAGAGCATCTTGCCAATATTTTATTTTTAAAAAATCAGAAAATTTTACAAAATATAATAATACGAAATTACTGATATAATATATTATAATAGTATTTACAATAATTTTTGCTTTATTTAATTTTCCAATTTTTTTAATCTTCACATACAAAATATCTTCTTTTCGTTTTGTTTTTTGTTTACAAACTCGTTACCTAATTTCATCTGGTGATGTGTAATGTTATTTCAGATTTTCTTTCAGACGTGTAGTGATCTTTACTGGGGAAAACCCCTTAGGTGATGGTAGTCATAAAGTAATTACAAAGGACTGATAAGCTAATAGACCTCTCTGGAAAAGTACAAGAAAATCACGCTACCCAACATCAAAATATTTCTGCACAATGCATATGTGGCAGGAAAATGATAAAATTAGGAATTTCATCAAATTCCTAAGGAAGATGATAAATTGACGGGAGATGTTAACATAATGTCTCTTCAAGGTCATTTCCCTGATAAAATAATTCGAACAAATCCCTGATCTGTTTCAGTGAAATGATGAAATAATATTGTCAAGCGTTTAAAAGTGTTTATTTAACAAATAGGGTGCATTATATTAAACGTAGAAGTAAGTAATACAACAATAGTCAATGAAATACACATTATTTATTCAAAACTAATTAACAAATAATTAGAAAATTAGGCGGGTATTTTTTTATGTGTAACATCTTTCCTCTCGGTTACTTACACACTAAAATATCAATCCCTATGTTAATCCTATAGTGCCATTTTTTTAAAGATATGGGGTTGATATTTAGAGGGTCGATAGTAATATCTGTATGGTTAGGAAGTACAAGGACTCGGCCCCCCGGGGCCCCCCCCCCCCGGACAGCATTTTGTCAATGCAAATCACCTGAGTAGTTCATATCATGATTTCACTGAAACAGTTCAGGGATTTGATAAAATCACTTACTTTCATCTTAAAAATGACCTTGAGGAGATGTTATTTTCAACATCTTCCATCAATTGATCCTATACCTTTGGGATTTGGTGAAATTTTTAATTTCTTCATTTCCCTGCGAACAAACATGACCAAAGAAATTGAGGAAATAAAAAGATGCGGAAGTGTCCATTTAGGGAATCAGTTATTATGCATTTATTTGTTGGCGACGGTAGCAATACGTGGGAAATCAGCAAAGCTATAACACAAATACAACTGATTTTCTCTCGTTACTTAGAAAATCTTTCTCCTACACAAAGAAAGGTTATCTTAAAAGCCATGTCAAATGTGTATAAAGCAGAAAAAAAAAACAAATTACGTAATGAGACTAGATATTTTTGTCCAGTTTGTGCCAGCCAGCACTTTGCATTGATCCTTGGTTTAAAGCTCATCATAACCACAATGCTCCTTATAACATCATAAGGCCCAACAACAACAATAAAAAAATATTTTTTTAAATTTTGGCATACTTTCATATTATATATATATATATATATATATAATTGCTGTTATAAATTAATCGTCTAAGTTACAATTTTAATAATAAAAATGGATAATTAATATGTTTTTTGCATTATATATATTTTTTCATTCATCTTTTCTAATATTCCCAACTCAAATGGAGATATGAAATGTAATCAGTCTAAAGTTGCAGCACACACTACGAGATATCTCTCATTGAATGGGTTATAAAAGTAAGATAAATTATTCTTATGGTTTTTATTGGATTAAATAACAATACAAAAATAAATAGATTAAACATGCAAAAAAAGGAAGCATTTCTTTTTTTTTTCGTATTTCCAATTTATTCGTAATTAGGAAATCACGAAAGCCTTATTATATGATCGGAAATAATTCGTTGCAGTAATGCATGATAAAATGAATGCACAGCCTCAAGTATAGAAAAGACATTTTGGAGTTACATCAAAACTCAAAGAATATCATTGAGGCAGATTCCGACGACGAAAATGAAATGAAAAATGCAGCTTCTGCTCAAACGTTATCTTTTGACGGATCTATCCGCGTGATTTTTTTTAATGCTTTTGGGAAATCTTTGGGCTATCAATTCGCGTTTATTCACAACCAACCCTTTGAAGAAGAAACCATGATATTTAAATTAAGTCTATTGTATATAGTCTAGATTTTCTAGCCGTGAGGAGAAGGAGAGAGAGAAGGTGAGGAGACAAGTGAGATGGCTACTGATCAGGTATCATTCAAATTTATAGTCTTACTTCAAATATTAGATAGGCAAAAGAATTAAAGTGACGATGAATCACTAGGGTTTAATGATTGTTCATATAATCGGGATAGTAGAATGGATCCTAGGATAAGAGGATCGATAATTATTTCTCAAAATTCGTGCATTTCGCTGTTAATCCACACATGTTGCTTATATTGAGACATTCTCTTTTCTTTGAAATTACTTGAATTGAGTTGGTAAATTGTTGATCAATAAGTAGATTTGATTTTGAATATGTCTCGTGTTCCTCCCGCACCTCTAGGTGGGCAAGGGATAGGGCCAAATCTCTCACAATCTCAAATGAGGAACATGATAAAAAGTATGCGCTGTTATCTAGATGCACATTTGAATGATGAAATGAATAACAAAATAGACGACATCGAGCAGTTTGTTGACAAGTTGATAAGAAAAACAATGCGAAGAAAAATGTCAGATTATTTTCCAGAAAATCAAAACATGTTTTGCTTTTCAAAATATTTAAAAATTTCTTATTAAATTTCAAAAAGTTCTTGAGAATGTTTTTGTTTCATTGATTTTTATTAAATAAATATATCTACGAAAATATAATATACTCTAATAAACTTTATTTTGTTAATTTCTTTCTTTTTTTTTTTTTTTGCCTTAAACCTTTAACACCAAATTCTTTTAACACGAAAAAATATTTCACTCCCCTCAGTTTCGTGTTAAGCGATTTTCATTGAACCCGCCCAAACAAATCGATAAAACAAAAGAAGTCTTTTATAAAGAACCTACACATAAAGAAGAAACCCTTTTCAGATTTCATTATATTTATGATTACAGCTAAAATAATTTATTTCAGGGGACAATAAATAATTTCTTACCCCTCCACTTGTAATAATCTTATAAATAAATTGTTATTAATTTTACTACTGATTATACTGTACACCGCAGATTGAGATTTTCTCCAAATTTTAAAGCGTCAATAAAGAAACTCAATCAATTCATTGCTGATTATTATATTTTTGTACATCAGACAAATTTTTTGAGGGAAACCAAACCTAGTATTTCTTTTTTATGTATCATATATATCCACACACTCAATTAATTGGAAAAACCATTTCATTCTCCTACCTGCTCGAAAGCTGGCGGCACAAAAATAAGTAATATAATAAATATAAATTTTTTATTTCTCTGAAACAGACACATTAACAAGAAGTCCATTTTCGCCAAGAGGATTGGGCAAAAATATTCTTCCTGCTTCAGTTCGCTCTAGAAGAAGAAAAATTATAGCTTATCTCTGTCAACCTACTTCCTTGCACTATCCCAAAGAATCGAATAAATTCATTCTTCTCTTTCCTGGAAAGTAGGAAATACATCAAAGATCCGATAAAAAAGAATAAGAAATAACTAAAGACTAATTAGTAATTTATTAGATGCCTTGCAGGTTGAGTAATATTGATTTTTGAGGCTGTCAGCAATAAGATATATAAATCCTGATAAAACGAAGAAAGAGCTAAAATGTCAATTGCTGAGTATTAGTCTTCTATCCGGATTTTCGCTTTAGCGAGAACTATCAAATGGTTTGAAATATTTAGATACTTACTGTCAGCTTAAAAGAAAGAAGTAAATCCTTTTACGTGGGATTTTAGAAACGAACGTTGAAAGAATCTAAGAACCTTTTTAACTGAGTAGCAATCTGCATCATTACTAATACACTAGTTGGTAAAAGTGTAAAACCTTGTCATGAACGCCTTTTTCGGCAGTTTAGATTCTTTCAGCTATAATTCATTGTTAATTGTTTGCCAAAGAAACATAGTTGTCCCTTTGGATTTCTACGATTACAATGTAACTGTGTTTACATTTCTTCTAACTTCCTTCCATTTTTTCAAAAAATCCCAATAATTAATATCTCACGTGCCACATTTATTGACATATATTATGTGTATTATATCACGTGCCGCATATATTAAGACAGCATATAAAAAAATTATTGAGTTAATTGAAGTCTCACGCTCAGCTAATAATAATGATAATTATTGCTAAAATACTTAACAATTATTTTTAAGATTAAGAAATTAAGCATTTCTTGTCCTCTAAAACACATCAAAGGAGTTTGTATAATAATTTTTCCATTTGTTCCATTAATAAATAACTTCTTAACGGAATCGAAAATCGTTGAATTTTATTTATCTAATTGTGTGTGAATGTATGAGAATTAAATACATAGTTTTTAACTTTAGTCCATTTAACTGAATTAGGTTCCTTGGTAGGATCACCCTCGACGTGAAGGCCATTCCACTATGCCCAGCTAAAAACTGCAAGTGAATGAGCTGAGTCAGCCTTCTACTTCTTGGTGCTCCGATCTTTGTTGATCACAGAAGCTGCCCTTTTTTTCTCCACCTATGACTTCTTCATCGTTTCCGGAGTGGCCACCTCCGAACTTTGACTTTTAGGGATGGTAACAAAGTTTTTCCAACTTGTGTAAGGTGTTCTGCCTGCCAGGCATCTTCAGAACACATTCTTGACTAGTATTGGACTTTTTGAGAGTGAATGGGATCATGGACTTGATCTAGCTTGGCTAGACATGGAGAACAAAAACAACAACAACAAACAGATTTCGCAGTCCACTCGTCTTGGAGAATGATGCAGCAGAAACAATTTAGGAATAATGAGATAGCAACTTAGGTGTAATCCATATTAAGCCTAGGTCAGAATTACGATCCCTGAAGTTTTTTTTTTATGCATCCAAAAAGTGAGTACAGTTGAAGCAGGAATTATTTTCAAACTAACCTCTAGAGAAATCTATTATATGGATTGATTAATTTGCCTCTCTTGTGAAGGACTTGCGTAAATTAGGATTTCTATTTAAAGAGCTTTGAAGTGAGGATGCTGAGATTGTAATAGTAAAAGAGTAAGCTGAGACAGCGATTTTAAAGAAAGGTTTTGGGATTAGGTGTAAAGAATATCTCTCTATATCTGTTATTGGTGAGTTAGATTAAAACTCGGGGATTTTTGTGTGATTGTTGCTTAGCATTGGAACTCGTTTGGCTGTAATTGAAGATTTTCAATGTCATTTCTTTATTAGTATTGATTGAGGATTCGTACGTTATTTCGCTCTCAACGCTGATGTCCATTAAGATATTTATGTATTAAAATGTTTGATTGAACAAAAGGTTTTGAGTTTGACAATGTGTGTGTTGATTCTTTCCTACTAAAAATTAGTAGTGATGTAAATCCGTGATAAGAAAACTACCTTCCAACCAGAGATGTTTTAAAACTCTTTGAGGCCCTGGGCCCAGAGAAATCTTAAGAATTTTTGTGGAGACTGATTTGTTATTAAATCATCGATTTTTCTAGTAAAAACAAACACTATACTTCTATTCTTTTTACATTTTTTTAACAAGAAAAGGGGACAACTTTAAAAAAAATTGTTAAATATGAAACTCTCAATGGAAATATTTTTATGTTCATTTAAACAAAGCATTGTGCTCATAAAAGGCTTTTTTAGTAAGAATTTTTCTTTTTCTTTAAAAAAATTCTGGAGCCCTTCTTTTTTGCTGAGTGTATATTTGTGAGGATAAGTCACTACTGTTGGCTCTCTTACCACTCACGGCGATATCATGTGATTTTATTTAGTATAAGAATTTATGTAATATTTTTATACAATGCGGCTTCATTTTAAAAGTTCATTTGTTCTTGTTTTAAACATTCTAAATTTCCACACATAATTTGGTTCTCCGAAATTCTCTTATAAATATCTACATATATTAATTTAAATCTAATGCGATTTTATTTTTGATTGCTATTGTTTGTAATCAAATTCTTACACCTGCCTCAAACAGTCCTAGTACCCTTCTACAGCGATGTTAATTTGCACATCAAACTGCTTTCTACCTTAATTACAGTTTAAAAGATGAAAACCCTCGTTTCATCCCTCTATAGCATCCATTTTTCCCAAAACCATTCTTTAAACTCGCTTTAGAGTCCTCATACACTCTTATATGCATTCAACGGTATTAATAAGATATGACCGTGCTTACGCAAGTGTTCATAAAGGCCTTTCCTGCGCAGGAGTGAAATGTGAAAATGGTGCCTTAGACATCTCTGGGAAAAGGTCCCCATCCATTTAAAGATGCTTAATGACAGCAAAATGAGATGCGTTTGCAGTTAAGTTAATAATTGTCTTTGACGTTGAAGTAAAACGGCACCATTAAAAATCAATGCGAGCTTTTAACAGAGGTTTCCTCGAGACTTGATGGGAATGTGCTTAGAAGTTGAGCGACCGGGAAATCGAGTTTTAAATTAAGTTCATTAGAATAATTCTTGAGTCATGGGGATTCAATTAATACTTGTTCATTCATTTCTGTAGTGTTATTAAACGTCCATATGTAAACAAAAAAAAATGTTTATTAATTTTTTCCTCTTGAAGAGTAATTTACCCTAAGAGAACTGTAGTAATGATTTAAAAATCAGTGCAACGTGTTTATAAAGAATCAAAATGTTGCTTATTATTTACGAGGCGTGTCCTGGAAACTAGGTACCGTTTCGTTCTACCGCAACTGCAGCGGTAGTATCGAAGTTCAACTTTTGCGCACACGTGCCTCTGTCAATCCAGTGACTAGACGGATTGTGTTGTTTCTACACGTGTTAGTGGAGGTTCGATTGCTGGTCCCACCGATAATGAAGTACGTTCTGTAATCCGGTTTTTTTGAATGCAAGGAAAGTTAAGTCATTTGAAATACATCGTCAACTTATGATGAACAGTGAGGAAGTGAGTTCGATCATTCGATGATAAGCGCACCAGTGTTCATGACAATGCACAGTTTCGTTGAAAAAGTGAATGAGAAATTTCGTGAAAACAGACAGTTCATGATAAAATTGCTTTGTGATGAGTTTCCACAAAGAACTGTTCAACAATGGCTCTCTTAAATGGCGGCAGCTTTCTTTGAAGAGGGCACAGACAAGTTGGTTTCCCGATATGACAAATGTCTCAACAATGGTGTAACTACGTAAGGAATAGTTTACAACATGCTCTTTCATGCAAAAATAAATTTGGTTTTATGAAGAAGATTTTGTATACGAGTTTTGTGAAAACGGTACTTAATTTCCAGACACGTCTCGTATTACAGTACACATTAATATACAGAAACTAACGATAAAATATTTGAAAAATTTTCCTCACAAATATTTATATGAATTAGTTTTTTAAAATAAGTTTTTTAGGTTTTTTCCATTTTGTTTCAGCAGTAGAGTTTCTTCAAATGTACATGAGAGCTACTGCTAAGGGACCTTAGAATTATAAACCAGGGTCAAGTGACGAGGATTACACTTCACTTTGTTGAAGCAAGCTTCTTCATTACGCCATGTAAGAAATTGGATTTCCATTTTTAAAAAAAAAAAAAAAAAAAAAAAAGCTGATCTTTTCGGCAAAAACGGTTTTTGGTAAAATCTAATATACAGCCATGGTATTAACAACATTTTAACGATGTGTAGAAATAATTTATATTGATAAAAAGAAGAGAACGTTTCGGCTATGCTTCGACTGTAGTCGACTGTAGTAGACACACCAAAACTAATCTCAATAACGCAACAGCCCATTGGAGGGCCATGGACTACTGTGCATATCCCAGTTTTCGTCATCTTGGCCACTGAGGTGCATGAGTAGATGCTACGGTCAGGTGGTCAGTCTGGTGCAAATCTCCCAGTGTTTAATTCCCAACCAAACTTAGTACTCATTTATCGACCCACTAAAGGGATGAAAGGTTGAGTCGAAACTGCCCAGCCTAGGCTTTGAACCCGGGACTTGGGTCGTGGAAGCGAGTAAACTCACTAATGAAGAATAATATCGTAAATTCAAATATTACATCAATTTTGCAGTAGTAAAAAAGAGAATGCTTATATGAAATATGTTTAAGAATATTATTTAGTTATAAAGAGGATATTAAATGCAGATACTTTCAAATTTTCATCTATTAATCTGTGAGAAATGAATCAAGATGTTTTTTCTTTGTTGTTGTTATTATTGTTATAATTCATACGAAAGCTAATTAAAATTCTCGCTGAATCTCAGCTCATAGTCCATAGTTTAACATTAGGATTTTTAGACTGATACATGCGTGTATTTGTGATGACCGACGAAAAAAACAGTGAAGGACTGGCAGAATTGTTTTTAAATCTAGATTAATTCTATCACACAAACTAGAATGAACTCTACCACACACAATTCTCTAGATGAAAGCTATTACATACAAATTCTATTATATATTTGAATTTTACTTTATTGTTAAAAATTCCCCTTGTGATGGATCTAAACGCGACCTCCGAGCTAATTCTCTTGGAAAATCTTCTCGGGGCTATCCATTCGCGTTATTTACAAGCAAACTTTCGTAAGAAGAGAATCGTGATATGTAAATTAACTCACTATAAATAGGCGAGGTTTTCTAGCTTTAAGAGGAGAAGGAGCGGAGATATATTCTAGTCAGGTGAGATTGTTATTAAAGGTATAATATTTGAATTATAGAGTTTTGATTATAAATAGAAGGAAACCTTAAAGGGACGATTGTTCACTAATATTGAACTAAGATTAGATTGACTCAAATCTAAAGTTAGATTCTGAATTAAAAGAAGGGTTAAGTTTTTTTAGTCAACTAATCGCTTACGTGTTTCTGCGGTGTTGCACTTCTCGATTTTTATTGAGACATTCTCTTAAGATAAATAGTTGAGAAATTGTTTCTGATCTTAGAGTTGAAATAAATAGATTAGATTTGAATCATGTCGAGTGTTTATTCCCGCCCCCCCCCACACATCTAGGTGCTCGCGAGAGAGGCGCGGGTCTCTTACACACTCTATATATTTTATTGGAGCAATTCGTATTAATTTACCACACAATGTATTATACAACTTTCCAGAAAAATTGGATGAAGCAATATTTTTAAGAAGTGCGTTGTTTCTAGCAAAACGGTACAATTTTCAAATCCATATGTACTCTATGTTAAAAAAATGACTTTTATTTTTAGTGAATTGAATTAATAACATTTTGAGTGAAACAAAGCAACACTAGGATTATTGGTGACTGACCTCCTCATTCTGAGCCCCGTTCAAGTCCACACCACGCCAATGAGGCGACTTTGAGCCATGACAGATTTAGTGTGTACCTCAAATCCTCTACACCAGGGGTTCCCAAAGGCGTCCCCAGTATTATTCAGAGGGTCCGTGGAAAATTGAAATTGCTTTGGGAGTCCTTGAACAACGTCAAGGGGTCCACGCAGAATTTAATATAAAATAAAAATTTTGATCCATTTTTATTTTTATAAAAAATAAATAACAATCATACACTTAGATATCCACGGCTGAGTGTTGAACCTTTATGCGTTTGAACTAACTCAGATCCCAAACACAGATGAATCCATGCTAATACAGGAGCATCTTGTTGAAATATCCACAAATGAGGGACTTAAAACAATATGTGTTTGAACAAGAATACCATAAAATCTGGTTACAGAAACAGATCCGAATTTTATATCCTGCATTATGGGTACAGAAGTTATTGACTTACTACTTATCCGTCTTCCAATTCGGTAGAATGGGGATTCAGTGCTGTAAAAAGCATCATCATACAAAAGAAAAAGAAAAAAGGAACTGACTAAAAACCATTACTCTTGGGGATTTGCAGTTGCTACTAACAAACATTGGGATGGATATAAATATACTCAAAGCATCTCATCAAGTTCATATAAGTCATTATCTCTCTTTTTTTATTTTATTTTAAACAAAAATTATAATTTCAATAAATAGTCCTTCAACAAAACGTTTTTTTTTATTTTTAAATTTGTAATTTTTATACTATGCAGGAATATAGCTTTTCTCCTTGACGGTCCAGGGACAAGTTTTAATTATAAAAATGGGTTAAAAAATTAGGGAACCACTGCTCTACCCCATAGGCCTTAAAAGGCACGAACTCATGACATTCCGGCCACGAGTGTGTGTGTGTGATCATGACTACTTGGCTACCACGGACAATAACATTTTGAAGTTTTCATCTCTAAGAAAACAAAATTAATAATTGTAGCTCATTACGTATTTGTGTTTTATACATTAGTATATCATAGCAATACATTTATCTAAAAGTAACACAAAAGATGCGAGGGTTGGGGCAAAAGTCATGGCAACTACTTTTTTTCTTGGAGATACCAGTCCGGCTGGAAAATGTGACATACAGACGAGAGGACAAGGTGTTAACTACATGGGTGGACAATGAGAATAGCACTGAAATATATCATAACACACTAATTCATTACGGTAGTATACAGGTCAATATGGCCTTCAGGGTCCAAAAGAATGACAACACAGTACACATAAAGTTGACATGACAAACTTTGGCCTAAAGACCCCCAATGCAATCCCCTGCTACTGTCACCACACGCTGCCAACGATGTGGGAGGCGCTGAATACCATCAATCTTAGCATTTGCCGCACCATGTCTGAATCGGCTTACCTGTTAGCGCACAGCATTAGCAATGTCCTCTTGTGTTGCAAACCGCTTACCACGTATTGGTTCCTTAATCTTGGGAATTAGATCAAAGTCAGAGGGCGAAATGTCGGGAGAGTACGGTGGGTGCTCCCATTCTTCCCATCCCCAACGTCGGAGTAGTTACCGTACACACTCTGCTTTATGTGGTCATGCGGTACTACCCACCGTGCTACCGTACGGTATGGTAGGGCGTTATTCCCAAGAGTTTCCACTAATTCAGAGTGACATTCCATCGCATTTCTCCCTCGGAGAACGGCTATTTTGATGTAAGCGCGCTGCTCAACATGGGCTACTTCCATCTTCCACAACACTCACCAATTGACTGATTTCACAGCCCTCGCTGCGCTACTACCAGCTATCACAGAGCAATCTGTTGTTCTGCATACACACTATGCCTGCAGAACTTCCGCACTACACATATACATTTGTGATTCGTTCACATATCTACCAGAAAAAAAATTGTTGCCATGACTTATGCCTCAACCCTCGTATATAAAAATATTGAGTGAGTGACTGAAAAATAATAGAAGTAATATTTTTCTCTATCAAACTTTTTTTTCTGTTAAACATTCACTATACAGTAAAAAAACTTTAAATTCAGAGTGAAATGAAATGTTTAATTATTAATATTTCACAAAAGTTATCAATCTTTCACCAAAGCTCTTACTAACTTTTGAGATATCTGAGACACTTTAAAATGACTTCTATTATATTCTATTCATGATGATGAATACCGGACGCATTATATGATCTAGATAGGAGTAAATGCAGACTCACATATTAAGCAATTATATGATCAGGATCAATGTGGGTATAAATCATTTGTCAAAAGTTAGATCGTTATGTGGTTGTGTGTCTCCTGTTAAAATATATGAGGCATTAGATGCGATATAAATTACAACGCGCGGGGCTTTGTGGATTAGAATGATGGATGACAAAAGTGTAGTTAATTTGGAATTTTATTTAAAAAAAAACTATTGTGTATCTATATGGAATACATGACAAAATCATAAGCTGCAGGAAATAAATATGCAGCTTGTGTTAGGGTGTATCAAATAATACACTGACGGAAAAAAAATTCCAACACCAAGAAAAAATTACTGTAGAGTAATGAAATTCGGACAATGCAATTGTCTAGTTAACATGTTTAGTTGATTAGATTTTCCAGATTACAGGTTAATTGAAGCCCCAAAAAATTCATTTCAAATGTGAAATGCTGTTACATTAATAGCCGGTGGAACCCCAGAATTTTGAATGCAAGCCTGCAAGCGTGCGTGCATTGTGTCATACAGGTGCCGAATGTCACTTTGTGATACGGAGTTCCATGCTTGTTGCACTTGTTGTGTAAAAATTGTTACGGTCAGCGCTAGATGTGAATGATGCTGGAGTTATCGTCCAATGATATACCATATCTGCTCAGTTGGAGACAGATCTGGTGATCTCGCAGGTCAAGGTAACATATCAATACTCTACTCTATGGAGCACGTTCTGATACAAAAGTGGTGTGAAGGCGAGCGTTATTCTGTTGGAAAGCTCCCTCTTTGAATACTGTTCATGAATAGGTTGAGTTATCAGATAGGTGTAAAAATTTGCAGTCAGTGTATTTGGGTAACAACGAGAGTGCTCCAATTGTCATAAGAAAATGCTCCCCGACCATGACTCCAGATGAAAGTTCAATGTGTCTAGGCACTAGACGGTTTGGTTGCATCCTCCTTCTGTTCCTCCTCCTTCCCCTGGCCTCCTTCTGTCCAACACACGGCCATCACGGGCACCAAGGCAGACCCTGCTTTCATCAGAAAACACAACAGATCTCCAATCCGCCCACCATTGAGCTTTGGCTTGACACCACTGGCGTCGCAAACACCAATGGCTTGGAGACAATGGAATACACGAGACAAGGTGCCTGGCTCGGAACTGTCCTTGTAGTAACCGATTTCTAACAGTTCGTTGAGTCACTGCCGCTCGAATTTCTGCCGCAAAAGGGATACAATACGTCACAGTCGTACGCCGAATACGGCGGTCTTCCTTCTCAGTAGTGCCACGTGGCCGCCCAGAACCCGGTCTTCTTGAGGCAGTACCATCCTTTGACCACTGCTACCAACAATCATGCACTTCCGCAATATCGTGGAAAGAAAATCCACCTTCTCATCTCCCTATTACCAGACCTTGTTCAAACTCGGTGAGCTGTTGATAACAGTTTCTTCATCTTCTTAAAAACATTCTTTGCTAACATAAACTCAATGCGTTAAATTTCACAGACAAATAATTTTTACGAACTTTACAGCACGCTCTTAAAGCGACTCTGATTTGTGGCGCTACTACTGCTCCACTTAAGCAAGACATTTGAATCGATGTCCTTTTTCAGATGTATAAGCACGCATACGTTTATCTTTCACGTCTTTCTTGGTGTTGGGATTTTTTTCCCGTCAGTGTATGTCTCTTTCTTAAATTTTGTATGGTAAAAACAAAAATATTAACTTCATTAAAATCTTTTTTTTCACATTTAATGATTATTTTTTTTATACTAATAAAAAGTTAAAAAAAAAATATACAGGCTATATATATATAAGTAATAATTGGTACAAAAACCAGTTCAAACGACAGTACTAAGAAACGATAATCTGTCTGTAACATAACTATTTTATCATAACTATTTAAAACTGAAATGTAGAGAATTGTCCCATTTATTCAGTTTTACTGCAAAAGAAAGTATATTTTTTTAAAATTTTGTATTTAAATAAATATATACTTTTTTCAGATTCATTTTATGCATTCATTTTTTGACAAATTACAGACAAATTGATATAATTTGATTGTAATTATGGAATTCGGAACGAACCAGAAATATAATTGTTGAAAAAGAGAAAGAAAAATAAAAGAATTGGAAAGTCATTCTATTTCTATTTGCACTGGAATTTGTAAATTTTTTCTGATGTACCTGAGTGAGTATCTTTTTT
>BMAV01011392.1:1239411-1259257 GCA_019973955.1 Trichonephila inaurata madagascariensis | reverse complement strand
GAACATTAATTACGAATCCGAGGGACAACTTTGTTTTATGTCAGCCGATTGTGAAAGAAACTGTTTCACAAGAACGTTAAATCTTTTATTTAAATAAAAGTTCTTTCAAGAAAGAGAAATGGAGTTCCGTCATTGGTGAGCGAATTTCCTTTAATAGCATAAAACAGTTCCATAAAATGAAGGGAATTTTCTCTTTTAATTGATGACCCATTGATTATACAATTTGCCAAATTTTAATAGAATGAAAGCTTGCACAAGTCCTTCGAAGAATGTATGCATATAGAGGGAAACATAGAGATAATTTATACATATTAAAAGAACACAAACACACACGTAAGTACAAGAATTAACTAAATAACATATTAAACATTTAGTAAAAGTAAGAAAAGTTAAAAAGAAAGTAAGAAAAAAGTAATAAATAAAATTACAAAAGCAGCCCAGATTGTCGAAATGCAATTTCGGACTGAATAAGTGAGGTTAAACTAGTTTGATGGAGCCAACACTTCTTTTTTTTGCGACAGGGTAGACCAATAAGGAAAATTTCAAACAGAATATGAACCCAAAATGTTCAAACAGAAAAAGAGTACATTGAGTAAAAACTTCCAAATGAGAATGGAAAAAAAAGAACGATATGACCAACTTAAGTCGGTTATTAAAGAAATAATTTTAAAAATTGTTCTCTCAACCTTTTTCAAATAAATGAATATTCTTGAGATGATCTCATTCTCTCTCACACACGCACGCGAAATTACATTTTGTGAATTTTTCGGACATTGTAAATGATACGCAAATAATCGTATAATTAGATGCATTATTTAATAATTTTTCATTTACATAGTTTGCTTAATATTCTTTTTATTTCTTTGTATCTGACAGCATTTATTACAGAATTTAACAGAAATGCGCAATATCGTATAAAAATGATCTGTCCATTTTTTTTTATTTCTCAGATTTTCTCTGAATTATATAGAAAAAGTTATGAGAATTTTATTCCCCTATGTATAATTTCCCATTATTTATTGAAAAACAAATAACCTAGTTCAATAAGGTTATAATTATATAGTCAGGTAAATTATTCAGAAAACCATTTCAGTTTTTCAAATATAATTGTAAAAAAATGAAGAAAATATTTTTTCATGCAAAAATATATAATATCTAGAGCTTAAATTAATTTCAATTTACGAATGTATTTCTGATTTTAATGTACGGGGTGACAATAATAATTGAGATTCATTTCTATGAGACTATATCAGGCTGAACAGGATAAGGCTTTTTTTCTGTTCACATTCCATCTTGTAAAGAGAGAAAAGAAAAAGAGAAGAAAAAAAATTCTTAAAAATTTTATGAATAAACAAGTTTTGAAAAACAAATAATGCTTTGCTTAAACAATACAAAACATTGAATTCTAAAATATAACTCATTTTACAACTAAAACTATAAAACAGCATTCCATCTTTGTTACTGATAAGTAATTACTACATTGGAAGTAAAGTCAAAGAATGGAAAAATTAATTAGAAGTAAAATTTCGATAATTTATAGCCGTGATTAATAATACCTCATATATTAACATACATACCTTAAAGCTAACGTGAATAATTATGTCTACATGTTATTTATTATAATCCATTGAATTTTTTCAAATGTCATTAAATACCTAAAATATCATTAAATTTCATATTTAATTTTACAAAATGTTCGATTTGCAAAGAGATTCAGATGTTCTAATAAAGTTCTGTAAAACCTTCTTAAATTCTAATTAATATCTGTAGTTATTGTTAAATTAATCAACTTTTATAACATTTACACAAAATGGGTAAGACAAAGCTATATGGTTCCGTAAGTACGTGAAAGAAAATAAATTTCTCCCAACTTTTATGTTGCCAATGAATAAAATAATAGTTGTAAGAATTATCGTTTGCAGGTGTGTTCTCTTTCTT
This sequence comes from Trichonephila inaurata madagascariensis, assembly GCA_019973955.1. Lineage (NCBI taxonomy): Eukaryota > Metazoa > Arthropoda > Arachnida > Araneae > Nephilidae > Trichonephila > Trichonephila inaurata. The sequence goes on along the minus strand of BMAV01011392.1, from coordinate 1,257,319 downwards.
TGTCTCCCAGAATTATTGAGTGAATGGAACACTTAGGATATTTTCCCTCGTTTCTATAACCATTTACCGGTTCGAGAAATGCAATTAATAATGCACTCGTATTTTTTCTAATCATTTCATATTGAGCTTCATAACTTATTTTATTAAATGAGCAGTTCATATTATTATTTGTCTGCATAACAGTTGCTGATATTTTTCTAACATAATATCATTGAGATCTCAATGCACAAATGAGATACATTGTTGCTGTTATTATATTAATGAGTTCTGTTTTAAAAGATATCTTTAAGCTTCTTTATACGCTTTAATACGGAAAATTAAATGAGAACGTGATGTACTAACGTTCATAAGGTATTACAAAAAATTAAATTCTATTAGTTTTTTTTATTTTAAAAGTATTATAGTAGTTTGTTTACGCCTTACTATTAATTGTATTAAGTTGGCAAGAAAATAATTTTGGTTCCTTAGTGTAAAATTTTTCTATACTAAAAATAAGCTTTAAACAGTCAAATATCTTCCATTCTGTTTGATGACCAGTTAAAATTTTTCTGAGCTCCGAGAGTTTCTAGTCCTCATAAGCAAAAAACTCAACCAAATGAGAGTTGAGGTTATCGCTGTTGCTGAAACAGTTTTTACCGTTTAAAAACTTTCGTAAACTTCGATGTAAAGGATAAAACGATCGAGGATGAAAAAGGGATCGTCTACACCAGGGGGGTACTCAACTTTATTTTCCCGCCGGCCCACATACATGTGGCAGGTATTTCACGCGGGCAACAACATGAGGAAAAACACTACAAGACCAAAGTAACATTGGACAAAGCAAAATTGACCAAAATGTTCAAAGCTTTTACTTTAATGCTATAAATTAACCTTTCTATCCAACAGATATAAAAATGCTTACTTCTATGAATTTTGTACCGTGTTATGGGGTAGTTTCGATTTCCTTTTATCCATGACCAAGCTTGTTTACACACATTTTACAATTAAAAAAAATCAAATGATAGCAAAACTGTTACATTTGACTGCTTCATCGATAGAATTTCCCACTAAATTTTCAGTCCGTTGTCCTCCAATAATTTAATTTCTTAGGGTAATGGGCCATAACCGGGCCACTCAGATTAGGCCGGCGGGCTGCAGGTTGAGTATCCCTGGTCTACACTGATATTAATCGAAGAAGATCATGGTCCAAACTTGAGGCATCTTTAACACAATCCTTAGCAAGACGTAAGAAATTATTGGAATTTTCTTGGGAAGTGATGTCACATCCTTTCTATAACCTCGATCTTGCACCCTCTAATTATGATTTATTTTGAATTTTAATTATAACGATGACTTTAAATCACACTGGGTCGAGGTTTTTGCTGGTAAGGACCAGAAACTCAATGAGATTAATAAGAAAATTATAAGAAAAATAAAAACAGGTAATTGAATGGAAGGGAAGATATTTAACACACACACAGATTAATATTAACTTTTTTATGCAGAAAAGTTTCATACTAAAAAACCGAAATTACTTTCTGGCCTTTCATTTTAAATGATAGTCGGTGGTAAATGATTAATTGAATATTAATTAAATACCAATGTTATGTTCATTCCATGCGCAGTGTTAGTTATTTATTAGCTTTTTACTGTAACACATTCAATTTCTCGTTGTTGTGCCTTTTCATAATACACATTTGTTGTTTTTTATTAGTTTTTCAATATAATTATTCTGTGTTTTTCCTTTTTTAAAAATGGGCATTCGAATGATACCAAATAAAACATTCTAACAAAATCAACATGCAAATAACAACAAAAAATATGTGATTATTATTTTTAATAAGAAACAAAGCAGAATATATACTCCAAGAAATGTGTTAAACCAAAGAAAACTGATAAAATAACTTCTGAATAAATTTTGGCCAAGTGCCCCAGGATCTACAATTCATATATATCATACGTAAGGAGTTCTTGTTTGCTTTAAACACTGCTTACAACTCTATTTCCGTTATATTGAGTAATTTTTTTTATCCATTGCAAGATTATTTTATGCAGTGAAAGACAGATTCTGCCAAAAGTAGGCTGTAAGATAAAAATATAACAGATAGCGTGCTTTTCTCACCTTTCTCCCAAGTGGAAGTTGCACAAGACAAATATTATAATATATACACACATTTTTGTTCTTATTATATAAATATCCTTAAGAAAATAACATCTTCAAAACTTTATCGGGAACATAATATACAAAATTCTTTAAGCAATCAACACGAAGAAGACATGTTGAATTAGTTTATGTCAGCTACTAGTTTTAATGCTATGAGATAAGGAAAAATATAAATTTTAGAACTTATTTATACTTGTAGTGGGCTATCTCACAAGGTTTCCTCTTAAAAGTAACACATGGAACAATATTCTTTAAAGTTTTACCTGGATTTTAATTGCCCTCTCTTTAGAGTGGTTATAAATTAAGCAAATTAGTTCTATGGTATGTGGTGGACAGATCCCGCGACGCTTGGTTCCGTAGCCCAGTAACATAACCTCTAGACCAAAGTGGTCCCCTCTATCTGAAGGCTGTTACTGGCTTATTTAGATATCGCTACAGGTATAAAAGTGAGTGTGGGGAATGATATTAGAAAAACTAGAACTGATAGGAAGTAAAAAAGCTAGTGTGAAACTTATGCCTTTTTGGGGATTTATCAAATAGCAGTTCGTTGCCTAATTTTAGTCATTTATTAGTTTTAAGAGAGAAATCCATTTTGTGAAAAATTCTTGTATTAGAAGCTTCTGTCACTTCGTAGCAGTTCAGAGTGTCTGCAAGTGTTTCATATAAATATACTTTTGATTTTATTTAAGTTTTCAGTAAATTTTTAGTTATTTCTCCTTATACCTCAAAGAATAGGGACAATAAGTCTAGTAAAATAACTCATTTGATTGTTTGTACTTAGAATTATTTGTATCCTGGAGAATATTTCTAATGCTAGGGTAGGCTCAAATCCCTATCTCTCGATTACGGAACCCTCGGAGTTTGTCAGTCGTCCAGCTTTGGGGAGAGAGCAGTGGCGTAATCTACACCCCCGCATTTTGGGAGCGGCAAAGTCTGACTGTCACCAAGTACGTACTCTTTGTAGGATCCGGTCTGGGGCCCAAAACCTGACTTTGCAGGGAAGCCCTCGTGTTCTTCGTTACGCTATTGGGAGAGAGACCTATGCCTCCCTCTCAAGAAATAGGTGGTGTTGTTGTTGCTCATGCCACCTGTCTGGCATAGTCAGATCGAGGCCCACGAAATTCATCGTGGCAATGGGCTAGATGTACGCAAGTAATAGGTAATATGTATTATTTAATCTAGTACATTTCGGAAGATTTTTTTTTACTTCTAATCAAGGGAAATACAGCCAAAATCGACATAAAAATTGTTTCGATTAAACGTAAGTAAGGGATGCTTTTCTAATGACGTGTATTGTCTTATATTTTACATTTCGATTGTTAAAACAGGCTTATTGCTCATTCATTATATTTAGTACCTTTTGTTTTCAATTATTGCAATGGATAATTTTACAGAAATTTTTTATTTCCTAAACTTAAATAACCTAGATCAATCGTACACTGTTTGAAAAACACTATTGTATTAGAAATAGAGAAAGAAACATTGCTGTTATAAAAAGAAGGAACCTTTACAATTATATAATTATAAAAATCCCCAATTATCTGATCTCCATTAAAGTGCGCGTCGTTTAATCCGAGCAGCGATTTTAACAATTAGTCATTAAAAAAACTAGTGGGTGGGTGGAGGGGAGTATTCCTTGTTCACCAAACGGCAGATCAACCTCCATTGCACAAATTACACAACTGTTTATACCAGTAGCGCACACAGGAATTTTTCAAGGAGGTCGAAAGTTCACCATTCTTGTATCATGCTCCTTTAGATTTTGTCGATTTTCGGGAACAAAAAAGTGGAGAACTAATTATTGATTAAATAATTAGCATTAAATAATAAAATTAATCATTAATGACAAATATTTAATTAAATTTTACGTATTATATACTTAGAATTATAATCAATCGACCTCCTTGCAAGAGCCCTGTGTGCCCTCCCGCTCCGGAAACCCAGGACCTTGTGTGTGCCACTGGTTTATACTCTTTGCTCAAATTGTAAAACTGAAGGTAACTCACATATATTATGTAATTCTATCTTTTTTCATCATATTGTAAGCAGGAAAAAATAAAGTTATATCTAAATGTCTGATACGTTAATATTATTTTCTGTTGTATTTATTTTACGATAAAAAATTTATATTATTCGCAGGTAACATTACCCTGGCGTTTCAATCGAACTTTGCAAAATACGGGCAATACAGCCAAGTTAGCGTAATCTTTGGCGGCCAAATGTAATGGCTCGGCGATCATGTTAGCGACAAAAATAAATTTATTACAGCATCACGAAAAGCTTTATTTTTCTTTCTTAGAAATAAAATAAAAAGCTTGTCGAGTTTCTAAGAAGTTTTTTTTATCGATATTAATACTTATCCCTCAAGTAAAATTGATTTGAGTTCTCTTGTACTATTATTTATCATTTTACTTCGCTTATTTCAAAATAAAATTTCTTTTAATGTGCTAAGTGTTGGCTCATATTTCATAGGTTTTGTTTAATTTGGATTTCTATTAATCTGGACGACTTAGAGCCTCAATTAATTTGGGTTAAAAAGTTCTAATGTATCACAATATCATAAAAATATTCTATAACCTATTATTTTCTTATTTGAGAAATTCTGATGATGATATTTTTTAAGAACACATGAACAGGAGAGATATACAATGAGAATAAAATATCATAGCTCACAATACATTTTCACCTGAAAGTATTATTATTATTGTTGTTATTTTAACTTTTTAATTTGCAAAGAATTAAACACTACGTAACACATTTTTGAACATTAAAATTTGAAAATTCTTTTATTTGTTGAAAAGTATTTTCTAACATTGCCAGACTAGTGAAATGCCAAATGAGAGTTAATATTACAAAAGCGTTAAGCTTAACACTAGAACCGCGGCAGTTTCGGTATACCTAAAACCGGGGATGGGTCTAATTGACCCCAATTAATAAAAACCCATGTTGTTACGCTGTAATTATTTGGCAATGACATTTATTCACTTTTAACATTAAATTGTTATAAAAAGTGATAAAAAATAAGATATTACAATATGGAATATTGTATAGAGTTAATAAAATATACAGACAGCTTAAATAGAAATATTTAGTTTCTTACTATTCAAGATTTCCCTCACAATTCATGCACATTTTGGGCAACTTCTTTGTATATATTTTGTACACTTTCCACATATCGGTATTTTAAAGTCAGAACAAGTACTTACAGTTTTGTTTCTACACTTGAAAGCTTGGCAATGAACCCTTTTCGCACCAGCGGAGATTCTTCCGTTGTATCCGCTTTTGTCTGTGTATCCGACTTGTACTTTTTTGTGAATACAGATAGATCAGATAATTATTCAAACGCCTTTATTTTCGCCCTTCTTTATTTTCGTAAGGTTCTATCAAACGCCAAACGACGTAATCGGAGAGATAGGTTTACAGGACACTCCTCATCTTTACACAAATATAGAAAACCCACTGAGCACATATTTACTATTAACATCAGCGGCAAGCCAGAACTTGTACCAAATTTATCTGATTTACTTGGCATATATTGCGTGAAACGACATCTAGCTTTAGACGGAAATAGTTGTTCAACAATAGTTATATTATATGGTCCTGGTTTAGAGCAAATCATCGAATTTTCACAATAAATTTCTTCCAAATTTAAGAAATGAAACACAATTTATTTGTTTGAAGGCGTTTAGACCATGTAGTTTTTTTGTCAAATCGCAGAAATTTCATAAGTTATCTGAACCTATCTCTCGCCGTAGTATCGCAGAAAAAAGGTGGACCCTAAACAACAGACCACAGACTATCAAGCTCAAGATTATTTGAACCGTATATACCTCGGGCATACAAAATTGATATAAAAAGCATCTAGTTCGTCTAAAGTTGTTGACCATTCATTTTCTCCCAGTTACCGGTGAGTTTCTTTCTTCTGTATATTTTTTGATATGACGAAGCATAGGCTCATATATAAGTAGCCTACATGAACAAATTACACAGCCATTTTCAATTTTTCGCTTTGCATAACTGGTTAGGCCACTTTTTTTTTATGAAAACATTATGTTCAGCAATTCTTCCACGTGTACAACTTCCAGAGGTGATGCCTTCGCAACTCGTTCCATCATTTCTAACAAAAGTTCCAGAGTTCATTTCATCTGGATTTGAATCTGATAACTTTTTACGTTTATTTAAACATTGTTTTTTCTTTCCAGAAGTGGTTTTTCTGCTAGTATATTGTGCAGGAAAATTAGATGTGGTATCTTAGAGAACAGAGAAAAAGCTTTTTTCAATCCAGGAATTGTTGAATTGCAAATTTAGTACTTGTGATTATAATGGGGTCAAAATGACCCGTTCCGCAGTTTTAGGTTTAAGTATTAAAAAAAATGATAAGTATTTAACGTATCGTATTTTCACAGGTTATTAATGGTATAAAAATAGGAAAAGTCAAGAAACTTTTTTCAATTCCATTAGTAACTTTTTGAGAAAATCGAAAACAAAATTGCTTTTGGGTTAAACTGACCCTATTCGCGGTTCTGGTGTTAAATTGTTTTTCTTTTAATAAATACATAAATTCGTATTTAGTAGGCAATCTCTCTTTTCTTGACAGCTGTGAAAATTATTTATCGTTGCTTGTAAAGTAGTTTTCTTTACCACAGAGCTTTTTTTTGTGTATTTTCGAGAAAGTTTTTCACACACATTACTTTCTAAAAATTAAATATGCCGTATTTACTCGAATCTAAGCCGCACTATTTTTCCAGTGTTAATGCTACTGAAAATGGAGTGTGACTTAGAATCAGGGGCAAAACGTTTGTTAGATGGAGGAAATTGACTTTCTACTCTTTTCATAAAGAAAATGTAAGCGTTCCTTCTGGCCACTTGCATCCATGACTTATTTCCTTCTGCAGTTTATCTTCAGTATTTAGTCTATCCTAAACATCGTATATACCCTTTCTTTTAGTCACTTTAACATCAAAGATATCAGTAATAGCATCAAGACAAGTCCACTATGATGCAAGAATGGAAAGGGAGGCATATTTATATGCAGAAAAAAACTGAACCAGAGCAGTGACCGTATAAAACGGATAAAACAAACACGATAAGACACGGATAAGACAAATATACGTCGATGGCGTAAGAAAAATGATATTTTGAACAACAATCTTTGACGATTCTTTCACATTCTTCTATAATACATTGTTTTGAAAAAACGTTGTGCATAAATGACATGGAAGACGACTCCAATTCAGCTGTGATGAATCATTTTTGAAACATGTTACTAATGATTAAAGGTTCATGAAAGTTTTTAATACTGGAAAAATAAATGTATAAACTTCTTAATATTTCTCCTTAAAAATTTAAAAAAAAACTTCTTAAGCATCAGGTATTGATGAACCTTGTACACTTTTTCTAAAAAAAATGTTTGCTCAAAATCATGTAAATTGGGGGTGCGGCTTAGATTCGAGTAAGTACGGTATTTATACTTTTAAAAATAACTAACAACTAACTTCTGAATTCGGTTTATAAAAACTGGTTATATCACTAAAGTTGACTTAATCATACGTGCAGTGTATTGTACAGAACAAACTGTATTAAAAGAATTCTTTTAAAATTAAATATTCTAAATATATTAGCAAAACATAATCCTATAAGAAAAACCCTGAATATTTTTTGTTTTCTTTCAAAGTTGGGCTTTCTATGTTTTTATACATTTGGAGAAAGAAAAGTAAATACATGAAAATAATAAACATGAATAATCATTATAGAAATATTTATTTTTCGTACGATGAAAGATTAAGCCCAAAGTGCATCTCCTGAAGCTTCTATAAGTAAAATATAACGATTTAAATTGTCTTTCTTTGAATTTTGTAATCTTCTTATTGTTCCTTAAAAATATCTGAAGCATATAGAGAATGGAATACTTATAATAAGCGAATTCAAAAAGAATTTGACCTTGTTTGTCTTTGAAAGAGCTTTGCCTTAATGATCAGTAAAACTGTTTTTAAGAACAACATTTGGAAAAACATTTTTTAAGAAACCCTAGAAGCTGATTAAAAAGGGCATATTCTTCCATTATTTATGGTAATTTATTTCTATAGTGTGTCTATTTAAAAATAATTTTTAACTTCTTATTTGTTATTGACTTATATATCCAATGTCAAATAAATATGCATCAAAATATAGTAACTAAACATAAACAAAGGGCAAACACGAATTTCTTAAGATAAGCTTTTGTATTATAATATTTTTAACAACTCTGCTTCTCGTATTATCAAGCTAAGTATTGACTCTCTATAAGTTCATCTAGATTAATTTAACTAGACATAGAGAAATAACTTTTTAAGAAAACTTAATTTTCCAGAACACTATTAACAAATAAACAATCTCATGATTCCTAATTATAAATGAAAAAATAAAGAAATTCCCTTTCTCTTACATATACACTGCATTACACAAAATTACATATTACAGATACACCTGGTCCTAAAATATTTTTCCGTTAAAAATATATTGACAGTGATTTTCATACTTAAAGGAATAACAAACAAACAAAAATATTAATTTCTTATTGTGCATTAACATAAAAAGACATTAAGAATCTTTTAAAACGATTAAAACTTAGCATATTTTAAATATTTAGAATATCTAGGTGTTTCAAAAATTAAGTAATTAGGTTAGTTAAAATGTGTAATCGGTTAATTATTTTACACTTTATTGAGTTATTCTAGGAAATAATTAGGCATTTTATAAATGAATTGCAGATCAATAAAGGGGAAAATAAACATTTTGATATTAAATCAAGTCCGTTGTCTTATAAACTAACTAATGATGTGAATAGCTAGTTTCTCTAAAAATACCTTTGATACTAGGAATAGATGAATTGGTTGAATACTAGACAGAAACAGAATATCTAACATGATTTCTAGATTAAAGCCAGATTTCTCATGCCGCATTTAATGCTCTAACGTTCTGATAATCATTATTCAATAAAATAACTAATTAAATGGTAGAAAACAATAATTTTATAGGAGTTGAGGTATCCGTCTGCCCTAAAATTGTGGGTTTTGCCAAAAATTGACAAATTTTTTCAATGATTTTAAATTACAGGCCTTCTTATTAGCTTTAAAAAAATACCAAGTTTAATATTTTCCATTCACTTGAACAATAACTACAAGTATTTTAGTAAAAACAGATGCCACTACTTTAAGCAAGATACTTAAAGTAGTGGTCATACTTTACCGACTTTACTAGATGTCATACTTTGAAATGCGTTTTACTCGAAATGTATTCTTTTTAAAATGCTCAAACGGGGACAGCTTTTACTCAAAAAGTTTTGACAATAATTAACTGAAAATTTTTGTGTATGTTCTGTATAATAGTAGAAGTGCTTTAACCTTCAGATTTATCAATCACTGTTTCATTACAAAATTTAGAGTCCCTAATGTGAGTGTAATCACTGTTTTTTTAAGCAATTTCATATAATAACTAAGATAAAGTGCTCTAGTTTTTGTAAAAATTAAAATATCTCTTATCCTGATGGTCATTTCAAAAATGAATAGTAAAGCAACACATTAATTGTTCATACACTTTTTGTACCCTGTTTATGTAATTTTTTGTCAGTTTTTACCCATTTTTTCCCATTTTAGTATTAATGATTTCCTTTTCTCTTCTTAGTTTTAGCAAGTTTTTCTTAAAATATTCTAAATAAATTTAAACCTATTAAAATATCCCCATATCTTCATTTTTTAAAAAAAAAAAAAAAAAAAAAAAGCTATCGCATATAGTCGGATAGCTTAAAGCCAGCTTTCACGTGTTGCATTTAAAGCTTTAATAATTAGATAATCGTTATTCTATTAAATAACTAATTAAATGATAGAATCCAATAATTTTATATGAGTCAACTAATTGAACGCATACCTAGCCCTAGTTATTTCTAAAGTCCGTATATAAATATTTTCTGTACTGACATGAAATACTTAGTTATTTTATGAAGTAAAAGATTGAACATTTTAAGAGTAACGCACACACACACGCACACGAACAAACACACATGATTGATACAAATGATGGACCCGATTTAAAAAATATCATATTTTCGAAGCTATTGCGTATATTACAATAAGAGATACATGAATGTAAAGAAAAGTATAGCAAATCTTTTCCCCCACCAATGACCAACAACACATTCAAGATCGAGGCGATTAAAATCCAAACATGGCAACAATGACGGAGAAGAATTTTTGCGTATTAGAGTATGCACGGGTTGTTTCAGTTATTTCGGTGCAATGTGCATTTAGAAGTAACTGCGGAAAAGAAGCATCCACCAGCAAGAGCATTCTGCGATGGTATTCATTTGAGAAAATGGGTTGCGGGTGTAAAAAGAAAAGCAGTGTTCGGCCAAGTGTCTTGGAAGAAGCAGTGGAGAGGGTGAGGCAAAGTTCTGTTTAAGTCCATGGAAGTCTACAAGAGTTGCAGCCTGTGAAACGTCCCAGAAAACGGTAAAAAATCCAATTTCAAGCCGTATCATTTGCAATGGACGCAACAAATAACAGAGGACTTCAAGTAAGCATTTGTGCGGTATTAGGAACCATTGGTAGCTACGAAATACATGGAACGAACTGGATTACAGATTGGCCGCGTGCCTTGTAGCAAGAGAGTCACACTTCGAACAGATAAAAAAAAACTTGGCATATTTTTCTTTACACTCATGTATCGCTTATTGTAATATGTGCAGGAATTTCGATAATACGATTTCTTAAAATCGGGTCCATCATTTGTTCTTGCCCTGTATAACTAGGTAATAAACTAATTTAGATTTCCCGATTTCATTAGTGTTCTATCATAAAACACGGCAATTCTTTTTGAAAATTTAATGCTGAACAAATTTACGCTGGAATGAGAGATATAGTTAAGGGAATGAAAGATAAATTATCTCTCTCTCAGAACATAATTTTATGCGAAAAAATATATTTTTCACCTAATCAGGCCAATTAAGAGACTTAATTGAGAAAAAGAATGGCTAATGTATTATAAAGCAAAGCTGCTTAATTCATAATTGTTATATACAATAATTTAATTAACACAATAATTAATTATTTTCACAGTTTTTCTTTTTGGATTCCCTTACTAAATGTGAATTTAGTGCTGAACAAATTCACGCTCTAATGAGAGGTATAGTTAAGACAAAATGAAAGATAAATTCTCTCTCTCTCTTGGAACATAATTTTATGCGAAAGATTTCAATCGATAGGTCAAAATATTTCATTCACTATACGTTTTACTAAAGCGCCTTAAAATCTCTTCAGGAAAAATTTAAGTTTAAAATCAAAACTTTTCATAAGCAAAGTGTTTTGTTATATACATTGACAAAATGCCAAGGTATTGTTCACAACCAAATTCCCAATTTAAAGCACCCGATAGAATTTGACACACACAATTGTTTTTTTAAAAAAATTAAGATATGATTTTTTTGTGGTATTCATGAATTTGTTTAGTAAATTCTATGAGAAAAAAAAACTAAAACTGTCCAGAAAGAAACATTCTTTTAAATATCAAAATGGGGAAAATACTGGTGACATTTTATAAAAAATTGCATGAATGGAGCCCAATATGAACAAAAGGTTTACCAATGAATTTTAAATCTTTCAAAATATGTATGTTACATTATTACTAACTTTTGAAAATGATCTAAAAGATAATATACAAATTTTTACAAGAAAAGGAACATTTTATTTTAGTTACTATATAAAATCGCTTAAAAAGCATAGGTTCCATTTCCATATGGAGTTGTAAATTTTGAAAAGTACAACACTCAATTCGAATATAATACAAAATATAAGCACATAATTTCATTTAACTATATACGTAACTTTTTCAGAGTTATCCTTATCCACGTTACAAATTTTCAGAGAAAAAAAATTAGTACCAATGTAAAGCAGAGAGTGTGTTTTAAGGCTAAAGTGGAATTTCAAATTGGTAAATATCGATCAAATTTTGGATTGTTCACTTTTAACATATTAGCAATGCTTGCAATCACTGCTACTGAATGCAAAAAGAGTTTTTCAATTCTGATAATTTTTATGGAAGTTATGCTCTTTTCAGTTTGATTCTATTTTTGCCCCCACTTCTTTGTTTACAGAACAATATAAAAAAGTGATTCATTAATAATTAAAAAGGACAATAAACATTAAGAAAAGAATGACCCCTCAGTTATGGGACAGGAAAATTTTAGAATTTTTTTTGGACATATATAGTTTGAAACCACTGTACTCTTACAATGGTTTCGAACTATATGGTTTCCATTATTCATGAAAGTTCTGTGACCAAGCAGGCATATTTTAGTATTTACGTTATTTTACATTTAGATTTGCTGTGTATATTCTAGAGTCTGTATGACTTTAAATTCGGTAACTTCCTACTGGAAGTAGTATTCCTTCGCACTAAAACTATTGTATCTTCTGCACTAGTAAGTGGGAAAATATATATATAAGTAATTGGTCTAAAAATTAAATCATACAATATTTCAATCAGTTTTTGAATAGATCTCCAATTTTAAAGTAATCGGATACCTTAAAATATGTGAAGATACTGTGAATGTATGGATAATCAATCAAATATTTCTCGAGCCTTACCAATTTACAATAAGAACGCAACATTCTTACATTTGCTCAAATATAGTGGTTCGAAGAAAATTCATTGACATCGACATCGAAAAAACATTATCGACTAACTTAACATTTAAAAAATATGATGAAGCAACAACAAAAACAAAAACAAAAATATGTTTAACATTACATTTTTTGAAAAACAACAAATCTTTACAAATAGTATTTTTACCATCGGATAAGGCGGCTAACATGTATATAACTGTTTTGGTTCTTTATCATACTAAGAGGTATAATAAAATCTCAAAAAACCTGTAGATTTATTTAATACCTAAAAAAGTACAGACTCAAAAGGAGCCCGATTTCTTATCACCCTCTGTGAAAACACAAACACCCACTCAAAAGCGCTTTTAAGCCACCCATTGCCACCCATGACCCTACAACTGTAGGTCATTCCCCCAGCCCAAAGTAGCCTTTTCACTCCAAAACCTCGTCCTAGAAAAAAAGCCCTAGACAACCAAAGAAAAACCGAAATCAAGAATCATGAAATGTGGAAGGGAAAAAAATCCACAAAGTACCCCATACGAGAGGGTGACAAAGAAGGGAGGGAGGGAAGAGTGCATCTATAGGAGCATGGTGTACTAGAGCTGCGCACGCGACACACACCAGAGCGCGAAAACTCAGTACCTGCGCCGCAAGTGTAGGTAGGGATCAATAAGACTGGGTTCTCGGAGCTTGCTTGCTGCATTGCCAGACCATGGAGCGGCGACGGTCCGGGAAAGAGGCGTGGGAAGCGAGCCGGATTCCTGGAAGTGGCACGCGTCGTGTCTGGATGTCCCAAGGTAAATTTCACCAATTATTTCATGGGAGGGGGAATCTATATTGGAAAAAAAATTGAATAGTATTTGTGAGAATTTGTTTTTGAATCAGTAATCGTTTGGTTTGACAAGGGTCTATCGATGATGAATCAGGAACGTTTACAATTACGTGGGAGTAAGAAGTAATTTTGAAAGTTGAAATGTTAAAAATAGATTAAGTATTGAACTTAAACTTATGTTCATTCATTATATAATTGAATTATTATTTGATGATTTATTTATATATGTAAAATTTCCTTGATCCATATAAATAGAATAACATTTTTCATCTCTTTAAGAGTTGTTCGTCGATTTGTTGTTGAGAATATCATTGATTGGTATATAGTTTAGCCTTAGAAACACAAGCAAAAATGAGACTTTTAAAGATTAAAGGGTTAAAATACATAGCTGTGGTATTATATATAATGTAGATAAAAATCTTAATGTATTTTATGGTAATGTCATATAATAAGACCAACATGAGTTTGATACTAGTGTATTATAATTGATATTATGGAGTTTGTATTTAAAATATAACACACTATTTCTATATTTAATACTACATAGTCTAGTGTACCTACCATTTTTGAAGAATTATCATACAATTGAAAGAGAGACAGTTCAGGCTGGAAAAAATGAAAGTTGAATTTATTTGTTTAAGGGTTTGTGATAGGAACTGATTGAAGAGAGGGTACATTTTGGTTTGAATAAGTATATTCAAACCAAACATTTTTAGTATTAAATGTAAAATATTATTTATAAAAAGCTAAGATGGTAAAAATAGATTTAATATGAAATATAAGTGCATATCTTATTTCTTTAATTTCATTTATATATATATATATAACTAAGACTTTGATATGAGTTTCTGAAAATTGTCAAAATCAGGGAACCTAAATTACAACGCATGTATTACTGGTTGTATAGATTTTTCATCTAATGTATATCACAGATTCACATCAGTAGTAAATATAATTTAATATGAATTTTTTTAAAAATAGATCTAGATTTTGAAAACGAACTTTTGATTAAGAATCAGACTGATTAGTTTTGTGTTATTTTACTATGATTCAAAATAGTTTAAACATATGTAATGTTTTCAATGGCTGTTTTTTTATTTGGTTAGAAACGAAACTCTATTTAATACATGTCAAAGTAGTTTCTGTCTTTCAGGGTTTACTTATGCAAGAATCTACATAAAAATATGTTAATGACATGTATTAAGAAAAGAGATTTAAGTTTTCAGTGTTGTAATGTTTTCGCTTTTTATGGCAAATAAATTGAATGAAGTACATAAATGGTGAATTAGACGAATTTTGAAGATGAACAAAATTTTGATTTGAGAGTTGCAATGACAAAAATGTATTTTATAAGAATAATATAAGTTTATCTTGTCAATTCTTGTTACTTTTGATATTAATACTTAAAGGGAAAAGATTTAAGTGATTAGTTTAATGAAAAAGTTAGTATTGAAGTCGGTCAATTTTTTTGTTAATTTGTATTATGTTAAAGGCCTAATGTCTGAGCTAATCACAGTTTCTAGATCTGTTATTTATTTGGGTATTGTTTATCGTTACTTATTATTGACTCATAAGAGAAAATTGTTTCTATAAAGATTGAAAAAAATTCTATCAAACCGACGATATATATATATATATACTGGTGTATTTTGTAGTTGTATGTTAATTATTCAACTATATATATAAAGGATAAAGCGACACACACACACACCACATTATCTCCGGAACTATTACACCTATATAGACTTGAAACTTTGTAGGCATGTTCCTTTCATGGAGTACAGATCCACTAAGAACGGATTTTACGAAAATTTAACCCCAAAGGGCATTGCGAGAGCTTAAGGGGTGTTATAGATAAATATTCCAGTTTTGTAACGGGTATTAGGCCTACCATAATGCAATTTGGCATGCATGTTACTTTTGCTGAATTGAAATCTGCTAACAAAGAGAGAATTTTATGAAAATCGACACCCATGAAGGACTAGGGATCTACTGAGAGGTATGGATGAAAAAAAAATTCCAGTTTTTGTACTACTAGACCTACGGTACTGAAATTTAGTATGTTTGTTTCTTTTGTTAAATGAAATTCGCTAAGCATGGGTCTTACGGAAATCGACTCTCAAAGAGGCTTACTGGAGCTTATAGATAAAAAAATCTGTTTTTGAACTATCAGGTTTAGATTTGAAATTTAGCAATCACGGTTATTTTATTGAGTCGAGATCCACTAAAAATGGGTTTTGAGGAAATAAACTTGGGGAGGGGGTAACGCGAGAGCGTAAAAGATAATTATACTACAATTTTAAAAACTAATAATTTAGAAGTTCTGTTCTTTTTAAATCAAGAGACGAGAGCTATAAGAACATTTTTCAATAGATTGGAGTTCTTAATGCTGGGACTTAAATACCCCAATAATTTATACATACGTAAACAGCAAATACCCAGCAAAGCGGCTGATTAACGTCTGGTAGTTTATATAAGGTTTGAAGAGGGCGTATTATAGACTCAAGTAATGTGTTCAAATGCATTGAATAATATTATGTAATGAAGTGAGACTGAATTGATTTGTTTTCGGTTTTAAGATCTATACCGGCAATTTGAAGTAGTGGAGTGATTATTTGATATTTATTATGAATCCATGAGATGAAGTATTGAATGCAATAGAAAATGGATCCTTGGTTCATTTCCATTGTTCAAAAAATTGCAAGTCGAGTTAAAATGATCATTTGGAGATCGCATGAGAGTAAGGAAGGTTGGTCTTGAATAAGCATTAGATAGGAGTAAAGTTTATCTTTATTTGAAATCGTGTCCATTCAATTTAGGATAGTCCATTGAATCTTGAAATTTTTTATTAAATTTCTGAGAAAAATTTCATTTGACGATCGAAATGACTTAAGTAGTTTAAAGTCAACAGAATTTAAAAAATAATTAGAATGCGAAGATAAAGATCTTGATGTTTTCTATTTAGTAACGTAGTATAATTTCCTGATTTATACGTCATTTTGAAAGTGTATAAGAAATCCATCCATCAAAATAAAATATTTAAGTATACGTATAATGAACATCCGATTTGCTAAATGGAAGCGTTTTCAGTCTGTAATGAAAATTTGCCTTCTATAACATCAATATTTGAGAGTATCTATCTTTATAGAATATTTCATACGGTGCTTATTTTTCGTGCAGAATATATCGTACTTTATCTAATACTCGATTTGTTCAGTCATTTATTTAATAAATTTGATTCATTTATTTAATAAGTAGCTATTTTTTCGATGTATTTGTAAAGGGAAATAAATCCTACATGACAAAGAAATGCTTTTGTCTTTTTTCCTTCAAAAGGTAAGTAAGATGCAATGCGTCTTTTTTTTTTTTTTTTTTAAATCAGTAAGAATTAAAAACTTATCCAACACAGAAAATGTACGTTATCTCTAATAAACAAAAACAATTGAATGTAAGATTTAGATTAGAATTTTGAATCGTCTTTCTTGATTTTGTTGTCCATTTTTAATGGAAATTAATTATCAAATAATTTTGAATCTTTTGATGGGTTATCACTCTTTTTACAGAAATACGACTAAAACTAAATATGTTTTCGAACTATTGCATTAGCATATAGTTTACATTAGGGATACTCAACCTTTTTTTCTGCCGGGCCATATACATATGTTACCTTTCTTACTAGGGCCGTGTACAAATGATTGCAATTTCACGCGGGCCGCAGCATGAGCATTAATGGAGGAGGGGAGATATGCTTTAAGACCAAGATAACATAGAAAATTGATCAAAATATTAAAACTCCTCTACTTTGCTTTTTTTACTTATTATTTTTTATATTTTTTTATTTTTGTCACTGAATTTTTCTAAATTGGAAGCATTTAAGAATCACTCCTTCACAATGTCTGCATCACTAAACGAAATCATATGATTACCCATAATATAACAAACTTCATAGGCTGACTTTGTTACCACCGTGACATTTCCACTGACAAAGCAATTTTTTTTTGTTATAAAGATTATTCAAGAAAGCCTATTTATCACCTCTTGAAAGAGATCTTTGAGGAAAAGTGTCATTGAACGATTCCTGTTTTTTGGTATTTCTTAAGTACAACACTTTCGTGACAAATCAAACAATTACTGATCCATGTTTGTTTTTCATTACAGAATAGTTAACTTCTCAATCGTCTTGTAACAACTTAATGTCTTCAAATATTTTTCGCTTGCAAGATACGAAAGATATTTAAAAATTAGTTCCACTCATAAAATGGTCTCTACTCTACTGTTGTCTATATATATATATAT
>BMAV01011392.1:1219213-1234411 GCA_019973955.1 Trichonephila inaurata madagascariensis | reverse complement strand
GGGGAGTCATAACAGTTGTAAGAAAAATAAAAAGTTCCTTGTCACTTGGTTCAGGGCATACTGAAAATGTGAAAAATTGAAACCCCCCACCCCCCATTATATTATTAATTACCGTGACCACACATTTCACTGTGATGTTTTCACTAACGTTGACATGCTATTAATCCCAGTCACAAGCCGAGAAAAAGGTTGAATTTAAATCCCGGTTGATTCAAAAATAATGTGACCAATATCAAAGCATCATAAACTTTTATTGAATTAAGTTATTTACATGAAATTTTCAATGCGGATTCATTTAGCACACTTTACGTAAAGCCAAGAGTTTTTTTGACCATTTTTGGCGGTATTTTTCCAATTTTCTCTTTTATTGCTTTTTGAAGCTCTTCAAGTGTTCTTACTTTACATCTATTGAATTGTTTTCTTAAGTATCTCCATAAAAAATAATCACAAGAAATGCAGTCAGGGAAGAGTGGTAGGCATTTTTCAGGAGAAAAAAATAATAATTATTATTATTTTTATCTTTCAGCCGTTTTATAGTTGATTTTGCAGTATGACTTGGGACAGAATCTTGGTGAAAAACAAAGTTTTCTTGAGGGTAAAGGCGTTTACTTCAAAGCTTTATTCTAATGGCCTGTAGCATCCATTTTAGCCTTTGTTTCTGCAAAAAATACTTTTGTGAAGCCTTGACATTTCCATGAGTGTTTGGAAAACCAGTTGCTTCTTTGCGACGCTTTTTCTGTGAAATCTATAGCATCTTCATTTTGCCAGTTCCAAATGACAAATGGAACAGTGCTTCCTCCGAAATTATCCGTATTTTGTATTTACCTTCGGTTAACATTAAATACAAAGACCAAGAACGAATCGTTTTTTATTGTCTTTAGATAAATTTAATGACAGAGTGGTTTATTCACTTTTTTACGGTTAATTTTCTTTATCTGACGACAAATTGTTGATTGCAAAATCTACAGTTTCTTTGCCAAAGTTTTTTGAGGCAGAATATTTTTTATAGTGTTAAATCTTTTCAGTTCCTTTTTTCTTTTTCACCAAGAGGACTTGCTTTCGTCCACATCTTATTCCTGGAAGTTTTAATTGCCAGCCAAATTTTACTTCTTTTCAAAGTTTAGACAGTAATCAATGAGAAAAATGCCTTCCTTTTCTGGTTTTTAAATACTTTATTTATAATAGAATTTGAGAAATTATCCTTCAAAATGTTTAAAATTTCGTTTCGGGTTTGAGGATCTAATTCTGGAGCCATAGATTATTCACACTAATAAGAATAGTTAGATTAGAGATTTAAACATTTCTTTTTTAAAATATAATTTGCAGTAAAGCGATTAAAATTTACCATAAATAATTATATGCTTTTAAAATTGGTCACACCTATTTTGAATCAACGTGTAAACATAGTTTGTTTGAGTCTAAGATTGAGGAAATGATGTCACCTAACTTTGACTCTTCACCCAAGAAAAATATTATATACTTCCTTAAGTAAGTTATTTCAAAAGATGACCCATTTCACTAAGATTCCAAAAAGGTACAAGACTTGCTGTTTTTCTATTCCTAACATTTATTGCCAATTACATTTTCTTTTTTTACAAAATGACTATATTTAAAAAATTCAATCATATGTATGCAACTCTCAAACTATGAAATAAATTTAAAAATGCGACAAAAATGTTTTTTTAATACTCGAAGGGTTGGTCTTCAACACGACTTCAGGCTCTACTTCTTTTTGAACGTTTGACGAATCATGAGTAACTAGGTAAACTTATTTCTTCCGCTGCTTCAGCAATCCTTTGGCGTAGTTCAGACACCTTTTCGATTGGCTTACAAGAAGTTAGAAGACATGAGTAATGACATTATTCTCTGATGTAAAGGCAAAAAAAGATGTGTGTGACAGATTCTTATAATTTCATGATAAGTTTTGAAAAGAAGTAGAATTCGGAAGAATGATTGGTATCATTATAATACCACAAAAAAATCACTGTCTCGAAGATTTTTCAAAAATTTCAAATGAATGATAATTAAAATCTTATTACTTGTTTGCAATGTTTACAATCTATATGCGTTTTCCGAAATATGACTGTTAAAGAGTTATTAAAGATTTTTTCCCCTGCAAATCATAAAAAAATTATTTGAATAACTATATCAAATTAAAAGAGGTAAATATTACATCAATCAAAAACTAATTACTAAAATTTCTTATAAAATTTGAGTTAATAATAAATTATAAACACTATAAAATAAATTAAAGATAATACAAACTGTGTGACTAAATTATTGAAACAGTACCAGCCACTTTATCAACAATGCATTGCACACAAAAATAAAATGCAGTGAAAGTCGTTTAACACGAAACAGAGGAGACTGGAATATTTTTTTCGTGTTAAAGGATATCGCAGAAAAAAACCCCCTATATTCAGCAAAACTAAGTTTACTAGAGTAAATTTTTATTTACATAGAGATGCGTATATATGCATCTTTTTTAATAAAAATCAATGAAACAAAAACATTCTCAGGAACTTAATGAAATTTAATACAAAGTTTTCAAGTTTTTTTGAAAAACGAAACATTTAGTTAGTTTTGGTAAAATAACTTGTATTTTTCTTTGCTTTGTCTTTTTTAGCATCAAATTGACAACAAATTAATTATTCGATCTCGCCCATTTTGTTATCGTCCATGTTTTTAGGTGCTTCTCAATAATTGCTCGTACTTTTCATGATGTTCCTCATTTCGGATAACGTGGGAAAAGGAGCTGCATTTTTCATTTCATTTTCGTCGTATGAATCTGCTTAGAGCTAAAAAAATATTCATGCAAACTCCAAAATATCTTTGTCGGCCATCATTGGTGCTACGCACACATCATCATCATCCTCTGCTTCAATAAATTCTTCAAATAATAAGTAGGAGAGCCAAATAAATACTGAAGCTTTTAGTCCCCAGAAGAGAAATCTTTTCGTGTTAAGAGGTATCCGACTACTTGCGACAACTTTTTTAAAAAAATTCAGATATGAAATTTTTTTTAGTGGTTTTTAGATTTATTCAGTATATTTTAAGAAGAAAGTTTAAAATTAAGAAGGGAAAAATAAATTATTACTACTAAAATTGGAAAAAATGGGTAAAAATTGACAAAAAATTACATACACGAAGCCCTTTCTGCACCAAAAGTTTATGAACTAATTTTCCATTTTTTAATTTTGATGTGTGTGTTGCTATGTTATTCATTTTTGAAATGACCTTCAAGGTAAGAGATATTTTAATTTTTAATAAAACTAGAACACTTTATATCTTAGTTATTATATGAAACTGCTTAAAAAACAGTGATTATACTCACATAAGGGACTGTAAATTTAGTAATAAAACAGTGATTGATAAATCTGAAGATTAAAACATTTCTACTATTGTACAGAACATACACAAAAAAATTCAGTTATTTTCAAAACTTTTTGAGCAATCGTGGTCTCCGTTTGAGCATTTAAAAAAAAAACACTTTTGGAGTAAAAGGATTTTTAAGTATGTGACCTCGCGTAAAGTAAGGGTATCTGCTTTTACTAAAACACGTGTAATTTTTGTTCTAATGATCGGAAATTAATTAACTTGGTATTTTTATAAAGCTAATAAGATTGCCTATAAAATAAAATCATAAAAAAATTGTCAACTTTTGGCTAAATTTACAATTTTAGGGTAGTCGGATACCTTAAGCAATTTTCGTTTCGCGTTAAGAGAAAAAAAATGTATTAAAGTACATAGTGGTTTGTAGGGACTGTTGTATTACTTAGTGTTAACCGATATTTCGTCTTATGCGTTTTTACGTCAAACGTATTTCACTGTACGTTCCATAAAATCAGTGCTACGCGAATTCTTTTTCTAAAAACACAATCTCGAAATTTCGCTTGCGTGCGAAAGAGGCAGCATTGACACCGACTTCTCTATCTCTGTCACAATATCGGTTATTACAGAGAGCAGGGGAGATGTTACTCTCAAGGACACGTTGTATTGAATGTATCTTGCACGCATCCAAATGTAGACATAATGGGTGACCTGAAAAAGGTCCTATATAAACCTACTATGTGTTTGGATTTCAAGATTCAAGTCATAAAATTAACCATACGTTGGAGCTCTTTTAAGTTGATATGTTTTGCAAACATTAGTTTCTGGTGCGTGGTATCAATTAATATTTGATAAGTGTTGAAGATGAATTGAGAGAAGAATAATTTTTCCATGAAATTTCAATTCTGATCAGTGTGACAAGTTATAATTCTCAGCAGTAGCGTAAAGTAGAATATTAGGGACCCCCTACAAAATCAGGTTTTAGGCCCCAAACCGGATCCCACAAAATGTCAGTCAGGATTTGGGCCCCCAGAATCCTGCCCTTCCGCACCATGCGGAGGTATACGTTACGTGGCTGATTCTCAGGTATTTGTTTCTTGTGTGGTTCACGAACTTCTGATTTTATATAGGCTGATTTTTGTCATTAATATGGGCTTTCTGGACTATCATGTAATACTTATATTAGAAATTTAAAGAAAAATGTATTCATTTTTTTTTACATATAGGTGAAACATGCACTACATTATATGCAATAGAAAAACGTCTTATACTTTGACCGTTTCTGTAGTTCCGGGCTATCCTTATGGCCAGTGTGTCAAAAGTTCGAGCCTCAGTACGCCTGAAGACCTGCCGTGTATAGACCGTATATGTGTGTGGTGTGGAAGTTTGGAAAGGTGGGGGGATAGATCATGCGTCGTCCTCGTCCTCGTCGTTGACTATCTCACTCGACCGTTTCTGTCTGCTGTACGTAAACTAATGGGAAACTTCCTTATTTTTATTCTTTTGTAAAATATTCTTTTCTGAAGCTTTGGCGTTGACATATGTCATTTTAGGTTTAGTTTCTTTATTTTTAAAATTTTGCTGAACTTAGGAAAACTTCCACTGAATTGCGACATGTCTTACAGCAATTCATGCGGGAATACAGAAAGAGTTAAGGAATCAGCAATAAATAACATGACACAGTCCTTGTTTCGTATAGAAATATCTAGCTGTTAACATGTTCTACATTTTGATGCATTCAAGTTATTTTTTTTTTCGATCTCTTTCTTGTATAATGAGTATTTATAAGCAGAGATGAAGAAAACGTCACTATTTACTTTTATAATAACGCATCAACAAGGAAAAGAATTCTTTCAAAAGAATTGTCTAAACAGTGAAAAATCAATCAAGATTTCTTGTAACTTATTAAAAACTCTAGAATAACAATTATCAACATAAAATGGTGTAAACTTTTAATAAGGCAAGGCAAGGCAAGGCTGTAAGTCAAGATGTTGTAAACTTTTAATCGCGTAATGACTCCATTTATGTACTTTAACTAGTTTGTTACATAGAGAAACAGCTTAGAAAATTTCGATCGTTATTTAATTTACGGTATCTCTTGCTGTATTACCATCTTTAAATGAAGGTTTTTTCCTATGGAACTTAATTATTCTGTGCTATAAATCGACTAGCCCCCTCAAAGATGAATTTAGGTTTTCACTTTAATTTACATTCCATTTTGCCATTTTAAGGCTAATAAATGTTTGCTGTTTCTTGTTACACAATTAATCCAATCTGTCGATTTTCAAGGGCCCATCTCGCAAACACTTTTCTTAAAGATTAGACCCTTTTGTTTACTCCTTTACGAAAGGCAAATTTATTCTTTGATATATTAATGATTGTAATTTGATTTTTATCTTTAATTTTTGTATGGAGCTGTCGCCATCCTTTCGGCAGCGGGATTTTCACTTTCTTTTGCAAACTGAAGGACTACATTGAAACAAACACTAAAGGAGTGCGATACCATTAAAGGAGCTTTAGTTCAAATGTTTTTCAAAATCCCTTCTAAAAATTCATTGGGTAAAGAGAAAATATCTGACTCTTATTTTCACGAATTCATTGAAGTCTTTTCCTCAAATTGTGTCCTCTTTTTCTCAAAAAGGTATAAGTACTACGATGAATATAACCTTCCTTGTTTGTAGAAACATTTACTATCCCCATATTTTTTTTTATCACACATATTGTTTTCCTTATTATTTGTCAATTCAGTATACTATTGTTCGAAAGCCGATGATCCTTCGGAAAATAAAAGCATAGCGCATAAACATTTATAGTTTCTTCGTAAAGTAAAAAGTGTGTTCTATACGGAGAATGTACCTGAAAACTAAAAAGATGTAGCTTAAAATTATTGGTGCGCGTTATGTGTCGCACTCTA
Organism: Trichonephila inaurata madagascariensis; assembly: GCA_019973955.1. Lineage (NCBI taxonomy): Eukaryota > Metazoa > Arthropoda > Arachnida > Araneae > Nephilidae > Trichonephila > Trichonephila inaurata. The sequence goes on along the minus strand of BMAV01011392.1, from coordinate 1,228,167 downwards.
CAGTACATCTCCACACTTATTCAAGCCACAGTGTCCGGGGCTATTCTTTTATTTTCCCCGTACGCAATGTATTTTTACATGAGTTATTTCCGTACGAATTCTCTCGAAGAGCGTGTACAGAAGAGTCCTGAAAACTCGGCCCTCGATAACTCGAAAGTCCGGATAACTGGGTTACTCCCTTGCTGGCCGAAAAATAACCCACTTGCAGCAAAACGTGGAGTGCAGAACGGAAGACCACATGATTAAAATGGCATTAGATACTAGTATTGAGTGTGGGTATCATTCAATAATTCATTCAAGTTGGTATTTTTCAGATTTTATTGAAACATGCTATAAACTTAAATAAAAAGCAATTATATTAATAATCTTAATCAAGTTGAATTACCAAATAAATTATTAGACTGAAAATATGCAAAAGAAAAATCGTAATATTCGGGAGAAAATACTAGAACGGTACACCTAGTATTGACGAAGTCAAGATCAAGATTTTAAATTATCTGCGAAACACCACAGAGCACCCGATAACGCTGAAGCTCAGTTTTAGATTAACACAGCCTTTTTAAGGAAAACGTTTTCAAAACTCCACGTATTACCACGTACTTACGTATTATTGTTGCCAACTGATTTTGTTCTATACAATAAATAAAGCTTGGTTGGATTCTAAATTTATTTTAATTCACAACAGTGAATTTGACGAGATTGACACTTTAACTGTGGTACCTTATTATTCACAACAGTACAGGACATTACGTAACTTTTTACAAAAAATAGCTAGTTTTTGCAAAGTCGGATACTTAATTTTCGTTTCAAACAGCTTTATGCCTTCATAAAGTACTTTTCCGAGATGTATCTGATAGATATTCACATTAATTTTTACGTAGAAAATGCTCTATACCTTCACAAAGTACCTTATTTCGTTGAATGGTATTTGAGCAACTTATTTTCATTGTATTCAATAACAAACAATTTAAACAAGTGCAGTACAATATTTTCAGAGGAAACAATCCTACTCATTCTGTAATGGGTTCTATTCGGGCCTCTACCTGAATCCTCTTGGAGAAAATACTCTTTAACTGTGATATTAGTTTAAAAACCGCTTTCCGTAGACTTGGTTTTACACAAATTCAACCGCTATTTAAGTGCCAGTCATTGATTAGACGAGATAATGGTTAAGCTGAAATCCAAGTGTTAGCGACTGGTGGTCGCGTATTGTGATAATAGAAGAAGAATCTACCGGGGAATATAGTGGAAGAAATCCACCTTACAGCTGAATGAGCTATCAGGCTGAAAGAAAGAGCCGGATCGTACGAAGAGATTTAAGAAGGTTAAGTGCCTTTCATAATTTTGTTACCTAATTTCGGGTTACGATTTCTTATTGCTCCTCGGGTTTAGTTATTAAAGTGCATTTGTAAAATGTTAAAAGTTGAATGAAATGAGTTATTCCAAAATGCGGTCTGCTATTTCCTCGAACCCTCCCACACCCACAACCTTCGGGTTGCGACAATTATTTTTTAATTCCATTCTTGACAACTCGCCATTTTCATAAACTCGGCCACTCTTCAGTCCATATTAGGAAGAGTTCTGGGACTCTACTGTATCATTTAAAACAGAACGAAGGTAATTCCATTTTTCGACAGCCCTTAGGAACCCTTTGATCTGATGTACAATATGAAATACACAACCGAACAATTCATTTAAAAATAAATCAAGTCATAAAAAGTCATCTCATTTTAACTGATTTATTGTGTCAGTTAAAAAGAGAAAGCTCTCGCGAGGTGCTTTATGAAAATCAATTATTCCCTAAGCTCATTTGGGAACACAGAAATGGTATTGAAGAGTCCTCGAACCAAAGAGCTAGAACATGTATGGCTTCATTCCTGATAAACATAATCCAAATTAAAAATACTTTATTTGACTCATACCATTAATAAAGAGGGTTGTTTCAATTATATACGTTGAAAAACTTTAAAAGGTAATTATAGGTAATGCTATATAGAGGTGAAGTATTCTTTTTGCTGCTTGATTCTTTTCAAAAATGAATGGAAATTGAATTTAAAGTATTAAAAGATTGCGGTAATCTGATCCCATTAGGTTTAAAATATTTTCTTTCATTCAGAAATGAAATTTCAGGAAGGCTTTCAACTAGTGTCTAATAATCCTCTATAAGATTATTGAATCGTATTAAGGCAGACAAAGAGACAATTTTTCCTAATAATTTTTTTTTTCTCTTTGTGTATTTCAGATGAGCTTTTGAATCTTCAAAGCACAAAATTAGTGATAGAAGGAAATGTTTCCTAACATATATGATTTATTCACTAATTGTTTAAGATTATCAATGTTTATGTGCATGCTACACTAAAGTGCGGTACATACTATTTCATAAAATAACTAGGTATTTCATGAATTATCTAATGAAGATTTTATTCGATTTAACAAACAAATTATTTTGTGGAATAATTATTGCCTAGAATTAAAGAAATCATACTACGGAAAATAATATTTGTAATATTTTTTTAAGCAGCATAACCTTTTTTGACAATAGAAGTAAGCAGCCTAATAATTTGTATAGGTTGTAAAAATTTAACAGTGACACTATATTTTGTTATTTTTAATACTGTTCATTAATCTAGCAAAATATTGCGTTATTTATTTTTTTACTTATTATTTATCAAATATCTGTTGTATAAAAATCCCTTAAGATTAGTATTAACTTATGCATGTGAAACTTGGTTCATGTCTCGAACATAAGAGAACATGATAAGTATCTACACAAAAGGAAAGTTTTAAGATTTATTTTTGGAGAAATTCAGGAAAATGGAACGTGGAGAAGGAGATCAAATTTAGAGCTCTATCCCTCATATAAAGAATTTGACATCATTAACATCATCAAAATGCAATTAATTAAATGAACAGGTCCCATTGTCAGAATTGACGATGATTGCACCACTAAAAAAGTCTTCACTGCCCACCCAACTGGTCCACGGAGAAAAGACAGGCCAAACCGCACGTGGTTTTTTTGAGGCATAGAAAAAAATCCCAGTTTTGAGAACTAAGAATTGGAGAATATTAGCAGGAAGAGGTTTGGCCTGGAAAAGGCTTCTTGAGAAGGCCAAGGGAAGGAAGAAATTCATCAAATTATCTATTCATTATATAACATGTACTTTTCGCGGGATTTCAACAATTTGTCATCTGTTAATTTAAAAGACAACTGACTTGTCTCACTGTTAATTGTTCATTTTTCACTTTAACAATCTGACAATTAATTTAATAAACTTTAACCAAATTTGCTAGTTTTTTCATGAAATATTAAGTCATTCTATGATATAATTGAATCATGCGATTTAAGCTAGTGAATATTCTTCAAGACCCATTATGAAAAGTTCGTGATGGAAATACGTACCTGCAGTATACTTCACACATTTTTATCCATTATTAATGAATAAAGCACTCATTTTTGAGTATGCAAACTATCTACTCTCCTGTTATACTACACCTTTCATAACCTAAATAAACTATTACGAACAAATGTGCATTTGGCTGTAGAAAAATGTAGAAATGATTTCGTAGGAATAAAGATTTAAAAACTTTGATGAAATCGTGCTTTACGCGTAAAAATATCATTACAACTTTTTAACCAAATAAATTAAATTCTTAATTAAAAAAATACACATGAATTTCTTTGTTTTACATTTAATTCCTGAAATTATCGTTCGAAGTTTCACATTCCCTTTTCTTTACATTTTTTTCCCAAAATACCACATTATTTAACACCAAATATTAAAAACTAAAATTGTTACAATAGTTCTAAAATTTAATTGCCATTAATAATATAAACAAGTAATATAATTTTTTTTTTTTTGAAAATCCATTCCTACTTAGGTTAAAGAAAAATTTTCTATATTTTAGTTACTCTTTACTAAATAATTAGAATTAATGTAAATATGTATATACATATGACAAAATCACACTATTAAGTGGAAAATAGAAAGCGATTTTCTTTCCAATTTTCCATTTTACTTTTTTATATGCGGTGTTGGACTATTTTTTTTTTTGCTTGTTTGTTACTATTTATTCATGAATTAAATTTAATGATCTCAATAACATAGTGTAATAAAAAGAAATCACATTCTCAGAAATTAGGCCATTCCAGGTGGGATTCGAACCTCCAACCTTTGGATTAGAAGTTCAACGCGCTATCCATTGCGCTACAGGGACACGACGAATGATTTTACTTTCTATATATATGCTGTTGGAGTATTATTCTTGTTTGTTACGATTTATTCATTTTTAAATTAATTAATGAATTAATACTTGAAAAAACTGTATTAACATCAAGTGTCATCCACTACAAATTTAAAAAAATTTATTTGAACTTGGATGAATGAATAAAAAGTATTTTATGAGCGATTGAAAATTTGAACAAGATATATATACAAGAAGAGTGTGAACTAATTGTAGGAATTGAAAAAAACCATCATGATTCCTTTAAAAACTATAACATATTACCGAAGATGTATATTATTAGTAAGATATTACGGGAAGATATTGGATCTCAAAGAAAATCAAGAATTGCTCAGATCGTGATGGATGAGTTAGAAAAAAGCATTCTTCCTGCGTTCATCCATCACCCGGCACTCGTGACGATTCTTGCGCACTGATACAAAGCATCCGAGTAGTGGAAAAACAAAAGGACTCTGCAACACTCAATAAGGCTCTATATTAAAAGAGTCCGGGAGGCACTAACTAAAAAACACTAAAACAATGTACCCGTTACATAAAACAAACTAACCATTTCTTTTATTGACTAGGAAGGAGGAAACCCTGAAACCGAAACTGACATTCAAAAGTAATAAATACTAGAACATTTTTTCATAATCCCGTTGCAACTAAGGTTTCTCATAAATGAACCCACGAAGGTTTTCATTTTTTTTATTTCCTCGAATTTACAATCCAACTTCCGTAGCATACTTCCCTTAATAAAATACAAAAATTGCATATATAGTTTATATATATTAACGCTAAAGAGCATAATTCAGTTATTTCATAGAATAACTAAGTATTTCTTGAAATAACTAGACAAGACAGAGAAAGTATATAATAGATGAAAAATTTCATATTGTACATCGTTATTCCATGAAATAACTAGTTATTCTATGAAATACCTAATGATAGACCATTAAAGTGAAACCTTAAAAATTAGAAAAATATTTTAGAAATAAATTGATCATAAGCAGCTGAAATCTCTCGAAAAATACATATTGTTACGAATTTTGTATAAATAGTGTAAATACTTTGTCTTTGAGTGTTTAATGCATTTATATTACTCTATGTTATGTTTATTGCATGTTAAAATTGTACCATTCACAAGCAATGCCTTACGTTATAATGGCGATTCAATGAGAACTTGGTGAAATCTAGGCGGTAGAGCCAAGTTGACATTTTTGGCGACCAAGTTGGCGACCATTTTGACGACTTTGGCGACAATTTTGGCATCATTGGCAGCCATGCTGGCGAGTTCGGAACCCTCTGGAATCTTCTAGAAAGTAGTGGATCTCTCCACTAATGTCACGAGCGGCTGTATTTCTGGAAGTTTCTGTCGCATCTATAAAGAAGATGCTCGCCGGAACGGCGAGGAGTCTGGATTAAACCAGCGAGTAGTGAGGATTGTTTTGACTAGGGATTAGCTCGGCTGTGCTTGTGAATAATCTTTACTTACGTGTATTTTTAAACATTGGTTATTGTGTTTGATTGCTGTTGAAGGTGTGAAGACCTTCGGATATTTACTCTGTGAATATTGCTGCTGAATCCTGTATTTAAAGGATTGGATTTTTGTTAATAAATTCGCATCGCTCTTGAAGAACTGTTTATTTTCTTTGTGATTGTTTTGCATAAAATCCCCGAACCTTTGGATCTACGTAACAATATTATTCCTATCACGGATGATTAATAGGTAAATAATAAGGAAACGCGCAGATGATATAATTTATTATTACTCATAGTGCTAACATTAGTTAAATAGAACGGAAAAAAGAATATGTTGTAGAAATAGTTATATTTAAATATTATCAAAAGAAATAAAATAAATTTAATATTATCAAGAAAATTTTTGCTTCATAAAAACATTGCGTAAACTTTTTCAAATAAAATTGTAAGAATATTAGTTTAAATTTTATGAAATACCTTTATTTTACTTTTTTTTATTTATTAGCAAGAATTGCTGTGATGACACTTTGAATTGGGGTTCAAAATTGACTGAAAGCAACTAGAACCAGTTAAATTAACTTTCAAGTGCTTTATTTTATACTTAAACAATCAAGTGATCCTTTTATTCTATAGAATACCTAGTTAAATCGTAGAATTCAATCATTTTGTATTCTACGTCATCATCAATCATTTTGTTTTGAACTGACTTGTCTAGTTATTTTATGAAATACCTAGTAATTCTATAAAATAACGGATTTCACACTTTAACGGTAACATATATTCTAACATATATTCTTGACACAATTTTTCCCATATATAAAAAATAAATTTTTTTTAAATATTTTCTATTTATTATAATTTAATATATAAGTAAACAGCTTTTACAATGCTTTCGCTTCTAAAAATTGGTCAAGTATTCTCCGAAATCTTATTCGTGGAATTTCATCTACGAATATAATCTTTGTTTTTAATATTATTCAAAGCAAAAAGCTTGCTTCTCAGAAATAAGATATTAAGAACGGAAACATTTCTATTGTGTTTTTTAAAATGTGTTTACAGTCTTCTCCATAAAACTATGCTGAGAAAATTGCAATATCTGCTTCTGAATTTTTCACTTGCAATTAGATTTTTTGTAGAAATCTTTTGTTTTATGTGCACATATGTGCGATGAATTATCTTCCTTACTTTAGAAAAAAATCCAATGTTTATAAAAGTATACTGGCACAAAATAATATAAGAGAGAGGATCAGGAATAAGAGGTAACTTGGTTCAAAAAAACTTTTTCTAATTTTCCTTCGCTTACCAAATTTACAACTATGTTACTTTTCTATATGTCTTTCTTTAAACTAAGCTGAGTGACACAACAGCCCATAGAGAGCCAAAGCCTACTGTGCCCCTCTCAGTTTCCATAACCTTGGTCACTGAGGTGCATAAGCAGATTTTCCGGTCAGGGGGTCAGTCTGACGTGAAAACCCCAGTCTTTAATTCCTATGCAACGTTTGGTACTCATTTATCGACCCATTGAAGGGATGAAAGGCTGAATCGACCTTTATGTCTCTCTTTAGGATTTACATATTTTTCTAGCGGACAGGAAACGTCTTTATTCTTGTATAACAGATGTGTTCAAAACCCATGTGTGCCCCACCCTCTTCAAAAAAAAAAAAAATTAATAAATAAAAGATTAATTTTTCATGCGCTGAAAACTTTTCCCATCCTAGAGCTTCTTCTTCTTCTTCTAGGAGTCCCCACAAATAGCAATCCCAAGATGTTTTAAGAAGGATGTTCAAATACTGTACAATTAAGTTTCTTTAATTTTTCTTGTGTTACTTCCATTTTGCAGGGAGAGTCCTTCATCCTTTGTTGCTTAATGCTTTCGGGATGTAGGAAGATTGCTGATGAATGCTTTTGGAACAAGCATGTTTCTTTAATCTTCTCTAAGAGTTCACAATAGTATACTGAAGCCATTATTCAACGCTCGTAAAGAAAATCGATGTACAGCCCCAAAGACTAGAGAAAGGCTTTCAAGCTGGAAAAAGTGTTTGACTTCATGGGGCTGTTTCCCTTGTGTGTTGTAGGGCTGCGGTAGCCCAGCGGTCAAGGTATGGGATCATGACAGGCATGTCATGAGTTCGAGTCCATGTAGAGGAGCGATGCACTTTAAATCTGTCGAGAGTTCAAAAGATCTCCCGTGGGTGTGATGTGGTAGTTAGGAGAAGGAGGTTCCAGCTCCTCGTCACTTGACCATGGTTCAAAATGACGTCACAAAAAGCCCTCGTGTAGCTGAATAGCACGACGTTAATATTCACTCACTCCCCCTTGCATGTTGTGCCATATTCCATAGGGTGTCTTTAATTCTTCTCGTCTTACTTCAACTTTGAGGGATACTTTATTGCCCTGGTGAAGGGAAACTTTTCAGATTGAAAAGAAATGCCCCTTGAGAACTAATTTTCTATTTTAATCCTCTGTAAAAGTTTACTGAAACCCTTAACGATCGATCAATGTACCCAATGTGATACCCTCAAAACAGTAGAAACTTTAGAGCAGATTCAATGGAGCACAGTTTGCGCCATTTTCCATACGGGACCAATTTTTTTTCAGGGAAAGGATGCAACAAATTTTCCTTACAAGTTAAAATTTGTGTCGGTCATCTGAATGTCTGACAAATTCATGTTCGAGGCTCTCACTTTACTCTTGCAACTTATTACAAATAATCAATTCCTCACTTCTGCTCATTTTGTCAGAAATTTTGTTCACTGCTTTTCGTTGGTCATCAGACGAATTGATTGAATTTTAACTCCCGTTAGACTTGTTCTTAATCGAAGATAATGAGTTAAATTATTAACTTTTTCATGCGGTCATTTTTACACACAGACAACTTGTGTCATTTGCATAGGTAAGATCTCGATAAGGTATCATTACCGCGAATTGGGTATTCAATCTACACCCAAACTTCAATAGATTTAAAATTTTCATTCGTGAAAAATTGATTTTTATTTACTGTGCAACTGCAGTAAGTATTTTGTGTTTTTTCATCCTGCTATAGATTAATTTAAAGAACATGTGAAAACTAAAACTATTACACTTTAAATAAGTTATGATTTCTCTATGGAAAAAATATACAGAAATTCTCATTTATATTAGATTCCCCCCCCCCTTAGTAGTAATATAATCAATCAAAGGGTATTTTTAACTTTTGTATAAATTCTTATTTTAAGCTTTTGAATTATTTCTAAATTGATTTCCCTAAGCAA
>BMAV01011392.1:1108549-1212980 GCA_019973955.1 Trichonephila inaurata madagascariensis | reverse complement strand
TCTTTTAAAGATTTATGAAATAATTGTTCTTCAGAAGGACGTGCTTTTTTTTGTTGAGCTTTTTGTTTTTATTTGTAAATTTCCGACTTGCATTCTAGAGTTGCCAGATTTTTAATTGAACAATAAAATCGATATCGCAGGTTGCGTTCTTTTTTTTTTTTTTGCATTACATTTTGTAAGCACACTTAATGGTATTTAAAAAAATGTAGCTTTTTACAAAGGCATGTGTGGAAAGTAAGACGTATACTATAAAACACAGAGTAGGATTTCATTTTTGATAATAAAAAAAATATCACCAAAGAAAGTGAATTCTGCAGGATTGCATGTTTCATTTAAATGAGTCTATATCCTAAATGTATCTAGTAACATTCATTTTAATTTATAAAGTACTTAGAATGTAAAGAAGCATATTGCATTCGTTTTTCTTTTTAATTACATTTCGGCATTTTTTTCGTAATTTTTTTGCTAATTTAGATTTTGTGTTTTGGGGTCATTAAATTCTTTTGGCTGTCCAATGAAACAATCATCGTTTCTTAAGCAAGAATATAATAACATAGTAAGTTATATAATAGCATAGTAACTTAATTGTTATACATGGGATTTGAATTTCATTTAATTTTGACTCTTGTTAGTTTTCATTCACAGAAATAAGTAACATTTTTTTGCACTGGAATACAAAAACAGCAAACGAAAAGAAATACATGCGAATATTTTCATTAACACTTTGGTGGTAGCAAAATTTGTATTCTTTTGTATTAGAGTGACACAATATTTCATTTAAACAATTTGTTGTATAAATCTTATTAATACACTCTTGGCTAACAGTACTGCCCAATGCATTGAATGATAGTACTGAGGTCGTTTATTTTTTTTTTAAAAGAGAACGCAATCTTTTATAAATTAAAAAGTCAAACAAATAACTTACCCGTATTGATCGAATTTCACATCAGAGTTTTCATCTTGTTAAAATAGCGCAAAGAAATCAGGTACTTATTCCTGGATAAATAAATAAATAAATAAATATATATATATATATATATTTTACAAATTTGTTGTTAAAATACATTGTTTGGATAAAAATTCAACATTATGGGGATGACCCCTTGAATCTTGATAATTTGTAGTAATTGTTGTCGGTCAATTATGTAAGAATATTCTTGTTTGAAATTTTATTCATATCCTTAAATAAAAGTAAAGGAAGGATTTTTTCAACGAAGGAAACATGAGTTCAATTTTATGTAAGTGGATATCCAGTGGATATCATTTGATAAAAAATGGGATTTAAACAGTTTTTCTTTCTCTATTATACAGTTTAAGAACATATTTTACAGCCACGAATACATTCGAATTAAACTTTAATTTTTTTTTATTATACGAAAAGAAAGAAAAACTGAAATTTCAAAGAGAAAGAAAATATAAATAAAACATTTTAAATATCAGAATTTAAAAAAAAATTATTCCAAAGGATAAAATAGGAAAAAATCAATTTAGTTTACTAATCGAATAGATTATTCTAGTATCTTCTCTGCTTTTATCAAAAACAACTAAGAAAATCTACGAAAATTGTTTTTAGCTATAGAAGAAAATATATTACATTATTCGAACACTAATATTTATGCTACTAATCTACAATTCTTAAGAAGAAACTTTATTATAATTTTAAGTATATTTTGAACAGAATGCAAAACACTTTAAAAACAATAAAAAAATAGGAATGTTTGTCAATAAAAGATTAATGTGAGCAGTTTAATTATTTTATAGCATTTCATATGCAATATCCAACCCTTTTGAAAGAATATGGAGCACGGTAAAATTTACTACCCGCATCTAAAAGTTTATTTCTCTGTTGAGAAAGACAACCCTTGATGGGATAAATATTCTATCTTCCCGTAATCAATTTCATTTTTCTATAAATATTTTTTATTAACTCATAGCTGCAGATATGTGGTTCCATGTGGCATTTGTCATAAAAGATATAATAATAATAATAACGATGCCTTTTCTCTCGTTTTTCAGGTCCCGACACAATCGATGGTAGACCTCTACAGCGTGGGCACTAGTCACCATGGCAACCAGATGTTGTGTTTAGAAATCTATCTCACGATCCTGATTATTCCTCTTCACTCCTGCTGTGAGAGCTCTCAAGTAATCCAGGAAACAAACTAAAAAGGGAGTTGACACTCCGAATCTCCCGATTTGCTCCCTGAGAACATAGAGACGGAAAAAAATGTGAAAACGATGTTCTAGTTTTATGGGAAGAGACGATAAATCTTTCTCTCCAGAACATTACATGACTGGTGATTTTGAAAATGAGAGAGTTCTATGTTTTAAAATACAATTTTTGTGTGCTATCAAGACATATCTAAGCTGCTAAACGGCCATTTCTGAAGGAAGACATGAAATAATGCTGCAGAGCCAATAAAACAGAAATATAAAGAGATAAATTCTAAAATTTAGAGCATACAGTGCTTGTGTTTAACGACGTGAAAATATACGATGGAAAAATGACAAATGGAGATGCCTCTTTCCTAATGCTCCCCTTTTATATCAAAACGAAACTGCCGTAAAGTGTTTTGAAAACGGTTGAAATATATTATTTTAACCTTCGATAAAAATATACATAAACAAAACTCTTTTTCTGCACACATACTTTAACGTATCTTTTTCACACGAACTGCATTCTGAATATTCCAAAATAGCTACTGACCACAACTTGAAATCTTTTTTCCCCTGAAACACCTTACCAAACCAATAGCGCAATCGGAACAATATTTTTAACTATTCTTCTTGGACTGGCAAGCACATTTTCTTGACACACATTCACCTAACATTAGCATTATGGAGGTCAGCGATATCGAAGATGAAAGAGAATCCCCAACAGAACAAACTGCACTTGAGACACCGGTCATCATTCCGCAATACATGAAAAACGTTCCAATAAAAAAAATACGCCATCCGACTGAGCGTAGCATCGTTCCCACCGTCATCCTGTCCACGGCATTCGTCGTTGGAGGGCTTGCCTTTGGCTTGCCAGTCGTGGCAACCCTCACAGTGGCCGTAGTGTTCGCTGGAATGGTCAGGATAGCGGTGGCCTTCTGCTGTGCTAGTCGGATGGGCTATGGCTTTGCTGGCTGCACTGGCTTGCTATCCGCCACTGATGCTTTCTGGTTGCACGATTCACACTTCAACTGCTACGTGGCACATTGCCTTTTCTTCGTTGAGCGAGGCCTCGACGTCAGAACCACCAGGGAGATTCTTCAAAGCAGAGTCATCGAGAAAACGACAGAAAATGGCGAGAGGGCTTTTGCACGCTTCACCCAAAAAGTTGTTTCTGCTTCTGCTGGCTATTGCTGGGTGGACGACAGTGAATTCGACATCGAGAAACACGTCTTCGAAGAGGCTCGCCGAGTGAGAACACGTCACCAACTCAGAGATCTTATTTCATCCCTCATGAGTCACCCCCTTGCACCGAATAGACCTCTCTGGGAAGTAAGGATGGTAAAAAATTATGGCTACGCCAGAGACACCGTGCTGATTGTTCGCGTCCACCATGCTCTTGGGGACGGAATCACCTTCATCAAGATCCTCAGTAACTTTCTGGCTGACCATCCCCAGATGTTGCGACTGAAACCTCGCATCGGGGGCACGACTTTCCCACTGAATGTGTTCCGTGCTGCCGTCGTAGCTCCCCTAACTTTGCTGACTTGGCTGTGCACGCGGCGAGACTACAACCCGATCTCTCACCGACAGCCCCTGTCCGGTAAGAGAAATATCGGGTGGTCCTCCGGAATCCGTTTCGCTGCAGTAGATCGCATACGGCAGGTGACCCACTGCAGCGTCAACGACATTCTAATGGCGGCAGCCAGAGGTGCCATCAGGGACTACTTCAGGCATCACTGTGGAGTGCATTCCCCTCCCGATGTAACGGTAAGACTACAATTTTCCACTTACGATTCATCATAGGACCAGAATTTTGGATGGGTTAACAAAAAAGTTTATATACATATAAAAACACTAGCCGTTACTGCCTCCCCACGCTTATCTGTGTATTTCATATTGTTGTATGAATATATATATGTATATATTACGTATATATACGTTAAGGTCCTAGCATAAAGCATTCGATTAAATTGAAAAACATTCTTACGACTTAATTCTTATGACTTTTATTCTCTACTCAACAAAATAAACATGATCGCTAGATTTAAAATCTAAATCTAATAGTTCAATTATGAAAAATTATTTTTTCAATAAATCCCGTGGGCCTCGTTGAGAGTCGATTTTCGAATGGCTCTTTCTTAGCGGAACAACAGAAACATGCATACTAAATTTCTAGTGTGTGAGTTTAACAATTCAAAAAGAGGAATTTTTTTCTATAACTTCCCTTAACGCCTCGCAACCCTTTTTGAGGGTTGATTTTTGCAAAATCCGTTTTTATAGGAACTCTACTCCATGAAAGAAACATGCCTAGCAATTTTCATGTTGGTAGGTCTCATAGTTTAAAAACAGGAATATTTATTTATAACTCCCCTTAAGCCCCCACAACGCCCCTGGAGGGTCTATTTTCACCAAATCCTTGTTGTGGTGGAACTCTACTCCATAAAAGCAGCATGCCTATCAAATTTCAAGTCTGTATGCTTAATAGTTTCGGAGATATCATGATGAGTAAGGGAATGAATGTGTGAGTCACTTTCTCCTTTATATTTGTTGATTAACATATCCATATTGGGTGCATAATTATATGCTTCAAACTAAGTAACTACAGTTTTTTTGCTGAAATCTTTAATTTTTTTTTCTGTGATGCAGGATCACATTTTTATTTTCAACCACAAGAAAAAATATAAAAAGAAACTTAACCCTTTTTAAACTGCAACTGACACCATCCGAATCAGGTAGACGCCCATTTTCGACATAAAAAATGTCCATCTAACAATAAATAAGCACCCATGAAACGGATGGGACAATTTTGAAAAATCTTGAGGCACACACATCGATAACAACTGTCAAACGGTTAAGGTGGAGATTACTCGGACCAAAATTAATTAAGTTTATCTATTGTTCCTATTTATATGATTTATAATTCTTAATGATCAAGATAATAGTTGTTAATCCTGAGTCTAAATTTTCAATTGCTTATTTCCTCCCCCATAAATAGATAGCATTTTACCCCATTATTTAATTTTCACTTTCGGAATAAAAAGTATTTTTAAATGGGTTAAATGGGAAAGATCAATACCAAAATCCAATATTTACTTTGGATGTATGAACAGCTTCAAATAATGTTCGGCGTATTAAAAGTTATGTAGCAGAAATGGCAGTAGTGATTGGATGAATTGATTTTTTTGATAATTCACTTAATATATACTTCTGTAAATAGATGAAGCCTTGATTTATAACCCAAAATTAGGTAATTATCTAATATAAGGCAATGCTTTTCATATGCTTCGTTAAAAAGTTGATGCAACCGAAAGAATACTTTATACATCCAATACTCTATTTCGTTGGTTATATTTTTTGCTGCTCTATATACCAGTAGGTATTTATTGCAACTTAAAAATAACCAGTTTCATTTCTTTCAAAATGTTTGATTAGATTTTTAATCGATAACTAGCTTTAAAAGTTCGTATTATATTGGGCTTAGAATATGTTATTTTGGGTTTCCAGGGAGCTTTCAATGTAGTCTACCCCAACCTGAATCCTTTCTAACTAATCAAAGTAAAAACTTCATCCATTCTTTTGTTCATCTTCAATAGCAAATCAAACGTGAGGCTGAGTACCCTACAAACACTCCTCAGACTCTATTCAAAGTCCAAGAACTCCCCATAAATCTTTAGAGATCCAACCGAATCAACTTGTTCTGAATAGTAAATATGATTGCGCTTTCGGTTTTTCTTAGGTTTCTCATTTTGTCTCGTTCCTTAAAAGAAAATGAAGAAGCCATGAAGAGTTTCTAATAAACCTTATTGATTTCCATTCATCGATAAGGAGAGGGAAAAAATTTATTTTATTCGAGTTTCCAATCGGCTTCTGATTCATTAATGTTTTCTCCGAGAAATGTTGAAGAATAGGACTACAAATTTTGGAAAACATTTTGAATAGAAAGAAGCCTTACCTTTAACATTGCATTCTGATTTCTCTGTCCTACACATATTCTTTTCAAGTCAGTAAAATTAATTCCTTCTTTTGGCTGTAAAATGCATTTCTCAATTCATTTGGGGTACTGTAATTCTAAATGTGAGTTTCATACGACACGTTAAAAAAGGCGTTTTTTACGGTATGCTTTTAAAATTCACAGAGTAATAATCAAACAAAATATGAGCTGTAATGACATGAGTTTATGCGAAAATTGCAACGATTGATTAGAGTTTTATTTTAAGTTTCTGATAATACTAGAAAACAGCTTTAAGGTATCCGACTACGTTCGGAACCATGATTTTAAAGAAGCGCATAAATGTATAATTTTCATGATATTTAGTGTCTCTTAGATTAGAATACACGTATAAAATTGTTTTAAGGACATTATGACAAAAAAAAAATTATTTAAATACAATATTTTGGCAAAAAATTAACTTAGAATAACCTTTTTTTCCAAATGTTCTCCTTTTGTAAAAAATGCTTCTATTGTATTAATATTTTGCCTGTTTATAGCTCAGACCTCTGTACAGAGGCTCAACTGTAATTTTTGAAAAATTCAAATTATTTTCAGAGTTACAACCATTTGAAATAATTATCGGCGTATTTTCTTAAAATTTCTCCCTTCTGTTTTCGTAAAACATGGATAAACCGACTTCCAAGTTATGCATTTCAAAAATTCTAGTTTGTACAGAGGTCTGAGCTGAATACAGGCAAAATATTAATACAATAGACGCATTTTTTACTAAAGGAGAACATTTGAAAAAAAGGTTATTCGAAGTTAATTATTTGCCAAAATATTCTATTTAAATAATTTGTTTTGTCATAATGTTTTTAAAACAATTTTATACATGTATTCTCTCTAATCTAAGTGGCACTAAATATCATGTTATCCATTTACACGTTTTTGCAAAATTACTGTTCCGAACGTAGCCGGATACCTTAAGGTATAATTGAAATAATATTAGTTTTTGACAAGAATCGAATCAATGACTAAATGACAAGAGATAATTTGGAATGTTATATTCAAAAATGTACTTGCAAAATCATTACAAGGAAAAAACTTTTAGAGTTTTAAAAATTTATTTTTAATCACAGAGATAAATATATGAACTTATGCTGTCTTATTCTTAATCTTATATCTCATTCTTGTTTTCTATGAGAAGCAGAATTACTAGTTTGCCTTTTAAGGAACTTGCAAACTTAGATTAAGAGAAAAAACAAAAAAACATTTCTTAAGCTTCATTTGTCAAACATATTTAATTCTTTAAAGTACCAAATACATATGAAACCGAAAAATCGTTAAAAATATTACTTACAATATCAATATATACTATCGTGATCAGAAACTCTAAAAAATTATTAATGATTAGTAATATTTTTAAATATTTATGTTTCTCTCTTTCTCCACATTCATTATCATTTTGTTTAAAATCAACCGATATTGTTTCTTCTGTAATTATATAATCGATGAAATATAATAATATGTACCTAATAGAATATCTACATTTTAGATAGGACTTTAAGGTATTCGCCCGCTCTGTCTCTTTTCAGTTACCAAATGTTCGCAAATATAAAAAAAATACCTAAATTGATCACTAGGAATATAATAAATAAATTAATTTAGTGTATGTGAATAAGAAATATCACCAATAAATCACATTTACTGAATTAAAAGATAAATATACTTTAATAATGATGGGCATCTTTTTTCTTGATATTTTTCAGAAAAAAAGGAATTGTGTTAAAAGGATTTAGTGCATAAAATGGCTCATATACCTTGAAATAAAACTGTTTTAAAATCTGATCTCGAAGGGATTTGCTTTCCGTATTAAATTTATTTCCTGAATCTAAAAAATGCTTTCCTCAATGGAATAAAACCAAAAACCAAAATATATTAAAGTAGTTGGCAATGGGGTACTAGTAACATTGCCAAAATAATATCCAAAATTCAATCCCTTGTTCTTGGCCAAATCAGAAAGAAATTCTGAACCTTGTAACTTAAGCCTTATGTAAATTGAAGGATTGAATTTCAAATAAATCAAAACAGTGAATACAGAATACGTGAAGCAAATATGAATGTTCGTAAGCGAAATGTATCATAAAAAAAGATCTTATGAAATGATAGAAAAAGATTTTCTTTGTTTTTCATGGAAAAGCTTTTAAATTCGAAGGAAAATACTCAGGTAAATGGATTTTTATGGAAGAATGCTTAATATTTGCACTCAAGAACTCCATTATGCTTAGAGTAAAATAATATTAACTTTTCCCCGCTTTATTTCACTTAATAGAATGTTGGGTAGAAGCCAATTGTTTTATTAATTTTTCTTTGTAAAGAGTTTTGGCTCTTCGTTGTGATAGAAATACTATAGCTTGCATAACACTTCATTTGTGTGTGGTTAGTTTTTTTTCTATAATGTAAATGTTCAGTATATCTTTTATGAATATTTTACTTTTGAGTATAAAATGAAACTAGATTTTATCATTTTATATTTTATGTACTTATTTACGAATGATTAATGTATACTTGAATTTTTTACACCTTTTTTATTAGAATATTTTAAAACGCAATTTTGTTCTCGACATAATTCGGTTATTGATTAGTCGTTCGTAAAAATTAGAAGTATTAAGAGAAAACAAGTAATATATAAAAAAATTTTTATAAGTCTCAATTCCTGATTAGATCAACAAAGAAAATTTTTATTTTAATTACTTTTTATTAAATAGTTACAATTAACATAAGTATGTACATACAAATGACAGAATCGCAATATTAAGTGACAAAATTTAAAGCGTTTTTTCTGGTAATTTTCCATTTTTCTTTCTATATAGAACTGTGAGAGACTCACATCACCCTCGAGCGCCTACATATGAGGGAAGAGACGCTCTATAGAATCCAATTAATCTATTTATTTATCACACAAATAACAGACACAATTTCAACTAACAACAAGAAGAGAATGTCTCAATGCTAGCTGCGAAAGTGGAACAACGACGGTAAAACGCGAATGATTAGGAGACTATCAAACTTCATCCTTACCTTAATGAAGGGTCTAACCTATCATCCGGTTTAAACTAATATCAATTCAATCTTAGTGAACAATCGTCACTTTAAAGTTTCTTCCTAATAAGTCTCACATCACAATAATTCT
Organism: Trichonephila inaurata madagascariensis; assembly: GCA_019973955.1. NCBI lineage: Eukaryota > Metazoa > Arthropoda > Arachnida > Araneae > Nephilidae > Trichonephila > Trichonephila inaurata. The sequence goes on along the minus strand of BMAV01011392.1, from coordinate 1,203,696 downwards.
AATATTATACCTTCAGTAGCAATCTCCCCTAATTAGAGTATATCTTCTCTCCTACTCTCCTTTTCAGCTAGAAAACCTCGAATATATATATAGTAAGTTAATTTAAATATCACGATTCTCTTCTTCCAAAGGATTGGTTCTGAATAACGCGAATTGATAGCCCAAAGATTTTCCAAGAGGATTAATTGCAAAAACGCGTATAGATCCATCACGGGGTGTTGGACTATTTTTTGTTTGTCTGTTACTATTTATTCATTAATTAAATTTAATTATTCTAATAAAATAGTATAGTTAAAAAGAAATCCCATTCTCTCAGAAATTAGGCCATCCCATGTGGGATTCGAACCGACGACCAATCCAAAAATCCAACGTGGTATCCATTGCACCACAGGGACACAACGAACGATTTTCGTTTTTATATATGATGTTGAACTATTATTTTTGTTTGTTACTATTTATACATTTTAAATTTAATTAATGATTTAATATTGAAAAAAGACTGTATTAATATCCAGTGTCATCCACATTAAGTTTTAAAAAATGTATTTGTATTTGAATGGATGAATAGAAAGCATTTTATAAACTATTGAACTCATATATATATATATATATATATATATAGGGTGATAGTGAACTAATAGTAGGAATTGAATAAATAACCGCAGACAAAAGAGAATAACTTACATTTGAAACGCAGGGCTTCGTTGTAAGACATTGTATCAAAAGAGGTGTAAATATACTCAAAATAAGAAACTGAAACAATTCAAACATTTTTACTAGCCTCTTGATAACTTTTAGATTGATTAAATTTACTCTTAATCTTTTTAAGATATACGAAGAAGTTCGGAGCCCTTCATTTAAAAAACATTACTTAGAAAAACTTATACCTTTTTTAACTTTATAATATGCTTATGAAATATTTGCTATAAATTATTTAAACTTCAGAAAATTAATAAATTTATACGTAGTTTTAAAGATTCAGAAATTTCTACATGAAAATCTAGTATAACCCATTGTGAATAAATTTAGTATTAAAATAATCATTATGTAAGTATCTAAGGTATGAAATAAAATTTTTTGGTTACATAAATAAATAAAAATTTCAGAGCTAAGACGAAGAGCCAATGCAAGAAATTGCCCCATTTTACAACAATGTGATACAAATACTAGACCATAATTTAAAAAAAATATTCTTGTTATAATCATCCTTTTAGTTCATACCTTAGAAAACATTTTGAGAAAAAATTATACCAAGATTCAAAGATACTTAATGGTAATATTTTGTGTTATCATTTTCGAAATTTTCGAAATATACGTAAAATTTATTTTGAGAAAAATGCGTTTGTAGTATTATTTATCACATATTTTTCATATTTACACAATTATTTACGGAAAATTCACCAGTTTTATAGTTTATACCTTCTGTTTGCTCATTTTTAATCATTTTTTTTTATTATTTTTAGCTAACCTATTTTTCTTCTGGCAATTTTTGCTTCTGACTGAGAATGTCATTTAGACTCTGTTACTCAAATTTCATCAAGTTACGCAAAACTTTTCAATGTTAATACACCAGTAGTAATACCGAAATATTTCAATATATCAAAAAATCCCTGAAATGCCTTAAATTCATAGTCATATTCGTGACTAACCCAAACATAGAGTTTTGTACAACATTAACTTTTCTTTCAAAACTCAAAGGACAACATAATAACGAAATTATGCTACTTAAATCTCTTAGGCTAAAAGTAATATTTTTTTCATTTTCTACTGGAACATCTGTAGGTTTTAAATAATTAATTAGTTTTTGATTCGCTCACAGTCGGAATATTTAAATTGGTACTAACTTTTTCGTTCTCGGAAATTGAAACTTTATTACGGTAACCTATTTCAATTGTACTGACGTTTACGGGAATTTTTATGTTTTTGTTATTTCCCATAATTATTAAAAAGAATAATACGAGTTAATACTTCACTGATATTCTATCAAATAAAGCTGATAACTTTTGTTTTGCAACTAAGCAAAATGAGTTTTTATCAAATCAAGTTGAATGAAAAAAAAATACTGTTAGATTTACTTTTCAAATATCCCCAAAATGCGTAATTATTTTTAATATTAAATCAAAATTTTGTTATTATATTTTTTTAAAAAAAATATGGTATTTAAATCCTGTTTGATGAGTTTAAGGACTGACTTCCGGTTACTTAAATATCCACTTCCGGTTTTTCGCGCCTTACTAATTATTTAATATCTTGGCTTCTAAGCGACCTAGAAACAAAATAAGAACAGTTTTTTAAAGCTAAATAAACTTTTTATTCTATGAAATCAAAAACTAAGAGTAGGAATTTTTTTTGCAAAAATTAACCATTTCAACGTATTCGTATACCTTAAATTACATTAAAGTCACAATTTTTCTAAAATGCTTACAATTCGAGAATCATATAGTTATTTCAATTCTTACAAAAATATCTGAATCATAGCTCAAGAAATTTAAATGGAAACTGATTGTTACAGATGTTTTAAAAGAATTTTTTCTAAGGCGAAATTAATAAGTGACGTAAGCAGCATTTTAAGATTAAAAGCGCCACCCAAACGGGATAGTGACACTAACTGCTGTGCCAAGGAACCCGGGTTCGTATTCCGGATAAATCACGGATATTTGTAAATGTATAGTGTCTGTGCTGCATGGGTGCAGTTTAAATATTCAGAGAGCCTTAAGCCGTCTCAAAAGTTTGGTGGTAAGGAAAGAGGATGGAAGACTTCCAGAATACTTCTCGGGATGTTCTTCCTCAAAATTGTGGTACAACAGAGAGAAATCATTCTTCCACATGCATGGTGCTGACAGCTGCGAGCAAACGACAGACGTAATACAGCCCCTCCCCCCTGCTACTGTAACGTTTCCCGTCACACAGCTGTCTTTTTGTGGATAGGATAGCCACGTCTCAATGAACACCTGCAGCCTTCAAATAGTGAGCGGTCTTGTCTTTGGACATCGCCCCGGCCACCTTTGACACCACGAGGAGCCCCTACTCTGCTCAAGAATCGGATGTAACTTGAGGATAAAGAAACCAACCGCTACCATTCCGGAGGCCCTAGGGAAGGCAGACAGAGAAGACGGTTCACTGAGAACGGATGCAGTCTCCTCCCTCACAAACAACAGAATTTAAATTCTAATGATCTGAACAATATTTTTAATAACTGTACAGTAACTAATAGCTGTGAGGTAAATAAACTAAATATTTAAAATAATAAATATCCCGCTACCCTTATTTATCTCAAACGTCAACACCGCGATGAACTTCGTGGGCCTCGATCTGATGTTTGTGTTGATTGGATGGGATGTGTAACCAAAACCCAGCAAAATTAAAGGTCATTCCTCTTTTGTCATATTTGCTTTCAAATAAAGAAATGCAAGTAATCTCGACTAACAGATTTAAGACGGCGTTATACGTTATAATTCAATTTTCATTCAAACGTGCTTAAAAATGAGAAGCAAAACACAAAGGCTGATCTTATTAGTATGCACATTTAACTATTACGCATTGTCAAAGTAAAGGACATCTTATCGGAGTTTTAAATGAAAGGGACTGCTTAGTAAGATTCAAGAATTAAAGTTTATTTCTACATCTTCACGCGCACGTGCAATAAAACTAAAAGGCATCCTATGGTGCATGTGATTAATAACCAATATTTCTAAGAAACACCAAGAACGACCCGCATTCTTGTTCCTAGTTCAATTCCCACAGATTCATTCTCAGAGGCAATGCCCCCGTGGTGGAGAAACAAACTCAGGCCTATTATGCTAAGACGAAATATACTAAACATACATGATATGAAAACTGTAGCATGTAGACATAATTACATGTACAGAAGGTCTGGGTATTTTTCGACCCCTCTCATGTAGCTGCTTTTCTTCTTTGTTTTTATTTATGGCGGGTTCTTGTATGGTTTTAAATGTAGAAGGTTTCAAATCCTATAGATTGCAAGTCGAGGAGAAAAAAATGACCTTTCTCAATGTTTTATATAATGTTCAGGAATATCGAAGAATCAAGCACTTAAAAAAAAGAATTACTAACATTATAATAGTAATATAAAATAATAACTTGGTGATTTAAATTAGTGTGTAATTATAACTTTAAACGAATAAAAATAATAATACCATCTTACAGTATTGCAACATTCTTTACACTGACTTATCTTACAAGGAGAGGGCACAACTAAGGAAATTCATTTGGGGTCGAGACTTGGTGTAATAGTATCACTACTTTAGGGTGTTCAACCCTCAATGTAATTCCAGTCAATTCGGAGAAAAAAGCCTTCGAAATTCGTACTTAGCTTTTATACAATTAAATTTTAATTTCCTCCAACGATTTCTTAGCTTGGTTGATAATCGTCTACATACTATGCGTGAGGTCTGGGTTCGATTTATCGATCAATTTTTCTTTCCATTTCATTTATATAACTTTTAAAATTAAATAAACTTATTTATGAAATGTTTATTACATATGAAATGATGTTTTATGTAATTATTTTGTATTTTATAAAGTAAAAAAAATACTATAATTATATAAATATTTATATTAAACTTTATAAATATATTTTTATATTAATAAATAATATTTATAATAAAATATATGATAAATATTAAATGATATTATACATAAAAATTAGTTACGAATGGTTTTATAATGTGAAATAAAATATACTATAAATAAAATATTATATATTATATAAAATAATTTATAAAATATATTATTAAATTAATTATTTTATAATTAATATAATAAAAAATATGTCTTTTTTTATGTATTATTAATTTAATTATTTTATAATTTTACAAAACATTTAATAAGTCATATTTAATAAATTTAAATAATTTTAAAAAGTTTATTTAAATTATTTTAAAAAATTAATAATTATTTCAATACTAAGTAATAAATTTAATGATAAATTAATAATAAATTTAATAATAAATTAATAATAATTTTAATAATAAATTAATAATAAATTAAATAAATTAATAATAATTTTAATAATAAATTAATAATAAATTCATAAATTTAATAATAGTTCTTACTAATTCTTATTAATTAATTTTAATTAATAATTATTTTAAATTATTTTAAATAATAATTATTTTAAATAGTTTTAAATAATAATTATTTTAAATAATTTCAGTCAATAATTATTTTAAATAATATTAATTAATAATTGTTTTAAATATTTTTATTAATAATAATTTTATAAATAATTTTAATAATAAATAATTTAAATAATACATTTATTTAATTGTTTTTACTTTATAAAATACAAAATAATTACATAAAATATTATTTAATATTTAATAAACTTTTCATAAATAAGTTTATTTAATTTTAAAAATAATTAAATGAAATGAAAAAGAAAAATTGATCGATGAATCAAACCCAAACCTCACGCATAGTACGCAGACGATATATCTACCAAGCTACGAAATCGTTGGAGGAAATTGAAATTTAATTGTGTAAAAGCTAAGCATGATTTTCGAAGGCTTTTTTCTTTGAATTGACTGTCTATTCGGCGGAATTACATTGAGGGTTGAATTCCCCAAAGGAGACTATTACACCAAGTCTCGACAACAAATGAATTTCCTTCGTCGTGCCCTCTCTTTGTTAGAAAAAAATTGTAGCATTGTTACCCATTTCAAGTATGCACAATTGTTGCTTTAAAGTATTGATGAACAAAATTGCTTTATAACAAATATTCAAAAACCTGAACAATTATTATCCTATACGCTTGCGATTAAAAGTTCTTACATTTTAGAATCCTTTCAATTTTTATTACAAACTTTGCTTTCTTCTTCAGAATTGTGTTTCGTCGTAAGAAACGTTTTACTATTTCTGATATAAAAATACGTAAAATTCATATAGCAACATCCTCTAAAATACTGCATCAAAAGTTACTAAAAATCCTACGAAATGTCAAGGACACGATTTTATCGACCTACAAGTTATCGTTTAATTCATTTTTACTTCCTTATCAACAAAAGACAAAAATAAAATTCTCTCTTATCCTAAACAAAGAAATATTCTTTTTAATCATCCTGAAAGGAATTCTAAATCCAGTTTCCATTACAGACATGACTTTAACATCCCTTCTAGTATTCCTTTTCTATCGCAGGAATATATTTCACGACGTGCATTATTGAAAACATTCTTCTGTATTCCTCCACAAATGCTTTTGGTAACCATTAAGAGGGAAGCAAAAACATTCCCTCCCTCCAGCCATTACTTATTACCGTTGTATGCTTATTCCCGCTGCAAGTGAAGTGTGAAGAACTAATGAGTTGATACCGACGAGGAAAGTTCTAAATCATTTGCATAATAACACGTAATGCGAATATTTTCGGTTACGTGCCAATGTAAGAAAAAAGATGGCTGTGATTGGTGGAGAAATAGAATTAGTGGACCATACGAGACGAATTGAAATAAATGTTTCGAGTTAAATATGAAAGAATATTCCAAATACTTAAAAAGGCTTAGCTTTCTTTTGTTTTATGTGCTCTTTATTCACGATCGAGCTTTAAATCGAGATGAGGAGAAGGGAAATAACTCCTCAACTCATCTCCGTTTTGCAAAGTTAATGATGTTTGTTCAGGAACAATGGATGTAGAAGGGTTGTGGGAATTGAAATTTTTGTGGATTCGATAATATTATTTCTCTTCTTTGAAATTCCTCGATGATGGTGTAAAAGAGGAAGTTAAAAATAGATTGGTAAGGTTTTAAAAGTTCGATTTTGTAAGGGGAGAAATTATCGTTTGGTAACAGGAAATTGAATGTTTTTTAGTTGATGATAAAGAAGGATGAAGGAAAGAAAAACCGTTGGAATTTGAGGTAATGATTCTTTTTTATCATTTAGTTCGAATGTTGATTCATACTATTAAGAAATTTTTTAATGAGTTTTTTTATGGAAAAGGACAAAATGTTATTATAAAAGTACATTACAGAACTATCTACAATTTAATAGTTTAGGCACCTAATACACAAAATAAAATGTTATTTCGGAATAACACTAAAAACGTTGTAGTTTTAAGTAGTATAATTAATTGTGTGTATTCAAGAACTTCAAACTTAAGATAGTCACAATAATTTAGATAGTTTAAGATATAGTTTGTTCTACATAATAACTCTGATTTTACTTTTGGGTAAAGACAATTATTTAGAAAAATTTGGAACTGGAATCGAAATTTGTTGAGAGTATGTGTGCCTATTTTTAAAATTCTTTTAATTACCTATTTTTATATATGTTTCAACTTTTTTTAAATATTGGATGCATTGGATTAAAATACAAGTTTTAAAATCTTAATAAATTTTCTGTTTTAAAATTTTTCGTTCACTTTTTCTGTGACCAAACCATTCAACGCATAAAATATTTGTCAGTGACTCCTAATTCTGAAAAAACAAATTCTACTTCTGTTCTGCAGGAGTTTTTATTAATAAATTACACAGAAAAAATCAGTAATAATATGAAATTTTTCGCTTTTTTTTATACATAAATATATTTCTTCGAATATTATTTATCAAATAAATTTTATCTTAACCATGAGATTTTAAAAAAAGAGTCTTGAAAATTATATTTCTTTACTGCATAATTCATATCTTGAATTGTCACGAAGTCAAATGTCATGTTTTTAAGTGAAATTACTTTTCAAGGAAAAATCCTCTGATATATTTACATATTAGCTATAGACCACCCACTTCACTGGGTGTTTCATGGTGTTGTATGACTACAGGCTTAAAGTATCCAAAATGAATGGCTTATTATTACGGAACTACCCATCAGAATGTAATAAACTGTTCATCCGCGGATAGGATCTCTCCATGAATTTGTGGGTCTAGTCCGATCGGTCGCACGTGCACGCACTATTCGGCAATCGCAGATGATACACTTTTTACACTGACTTCATTAGTAAAGATGTAGAAGCCACTGCAAAAGGTGAAGTGCATACTTTGGTTAACGGAATTTAAATCAGTCGCGCGTTTACAGCGACGTGTTCAAACAGAATGGAATGTTGTTACTTCGACTTATCAAGCCTCCTTCAAAATGAATCACGCACACGATCTACAGTGTCTTCTGTCACGAAAACTTAAGAATACTTGACAGTTTGAGATACCAAAGTTTCCGTTTCCTTTAAATTTCTTTCCCATTGGGGGGGAAAGGGGTACATTTTGATGTCGAAGGGTCGACATTCCATTCTGTTCGAACACGTCGCTGCACACGTGCGACATTAATATTCCGTTAACCAAAGTACGCACTGAACCTTTTACTGTGGCGTCCACATCTGTGCCAATGAAGTCAGTGTAAGAAGTTTATTGTCTGCGATTGCCGAATAATGTGCATACTTGCGGCCGATCAGACTAGACCCACAAACTCTCGGAGAGTTTTCCAATCCACAGATGAACAGGTTACTACATTCTGATGGATAGTTCCGTAATGATAAGCCATTCCTTTTGGATAGTTTTAACCCGGACACCCTGTATATCTTGTTTTTTTTTTTAAAGTTATGAATATCCTAGTCCTAATATTAAGCTGTTGTGACGTTTGCGAAAATTAATAAAAGCGTGAGAGTTTGGAAAATAAATAATTGGTTTATTTACACTTAAGCTATTAATTACAGAATATACATTTACATTGAAGTTATTAAAAATATTAGTTATTTTATTAAAGTTCAAAATATGATATTTGGGAGGGAGGATGCAAACACGTCTGTTCTCTTTTTTTTCTACGAACTACCTTTCTGCCCCCTCCGGAGTGGGGCGGTCAACCCTTTTATCCTCGAATTACATCCGGTGCATGGGCGGAGTGGGGTTTTCTCATGGTCAAAGGTGTCCGGGGCGAGGGCAGAATACAGTACCGTGCAATATTTGGGGGTTCACGTGTGCATAGGAACGCTGTTATCCTATCCACGAAAAGAAGGCAATTTTTCAGATGTGTGACGCAAAAATGTCCCACTGTCGATTGTATTCAAAAACATTCTTAAAACTCTTGCCTCTTGATTCAAAAGGGCAAGATTTGAATTTTTAAAACGGAAGTATAATTAGTTTTTATCTCCTCGTAATTCCCTTCAATTCGTTGAAATAGATTTCCGCAAATCCCGTTCTTATCATATCTCTATTCAATAAAAGAAACTTGTGTACCAAATTTTATATCTGACGGTGTAAAAGTTTCAGAGATTTCGTGATGAGTGAGCGAGCCACTTTTCTCTTATTTATATATAGGTGCATTTAAACAACGTTTGAAACTGTTATTTAATGAAATATTAGAATATCATAAAATTCCAAGCTAGAAAATAGGTGAAGGATTGTTTTGTGTGACATATCTCGAACTCATAAAATTCGCATACTACTATCAATTTTAACGAACGTGACATATTATTAATATATATATAGTCTTATTCTCTACAAACAAGAGATAACATCCAACAATCACATTCGAAAAACACAGAGACAGTAGGAAAATCACACAATGAAGGACACATGAGCAACCGAGACTAAAAAGTATAAAATGGATGCTGCAGTATTATATATATTGCTGACTTAGGACAGCTATTATATAAAATAATTTATATAAAAGTGGGATTGAACATGTTTTTTGGCCAGCCAACCTTCCCCCTTCATGTAAATAATACTGAGCAAAAACCTATTGAAAGTAATGGATAGGAATATCTAAATCTATTACAAGATCGAGGTAACTTACCAAAAAATTGCACTTAAAAATGCAGAGCCCGCGCTAAATCTGAGTGCAATAAATAAGTTATTGCCAGATTCTGGACCCTAATGCAGATTTAAATCATGTGAATGGCTGAAATGTAGCACTTAACAAAAGTATAAAAAGAATAGAAATAAAAATTAATAAGAGAGTTACAAATTACCATAACTTTAGTGACACTAGTGTATATATGAATTAAATAATAATCAGTAGTTTTATCTAATATTAGAATATGGAGTAACTATGGCTACGAAATATGTAAGTTTATAGTAATAAACTATTATCAATCTCAGAATTTTTAATCCTTACTATTTTGAATAGCTTTATTCATATAACTATTAATAAAATTAATTGGGTATTTCTGATTTAAGCAATATTTAGTAAAATGTTTATAATTATTTATTATTTTTGATTTTTTTGACACCAGAAATTTATTACGTTGTATATAATTAATAACAATATTTCTGAATATAGAAACATGTGCATTACTCTCCCCATGAGGAACTTTAAAATATTGTTGAAATTAAATTCTTCTCTTTTATCATAAATATTAGAAACTATTACATTATCTTTTAATTTGATATGTATGTCAAGAAAATTTGCTTCATTTTTGTTACTATTTGTCTGTATTAAATTAAGATATTGTGGATAAAAATTAGTGTTAGGTATAAAATTGACTTGCTTGCTAAAAATGATTATGTCATCTCTATATAACGATAAATAATATAATATTTAGAATTATTAATGTAACTACTTTCAAAATAATGTAAGCATAAATTGGCAAGACAGTTGCTCGCAGGGCCACCTTGTGGCAAACCCTTAATCTACAGATAATAGTTACCCTTATGATATATATATATATATATAGCTCTTTTTAAGTACAAACCTAAGTAGTGAACTAAATCTATCATAATTAACATTATTAAATAAATTATCTTTATGCAAATTTACAAGTATATTAATCAAATCATCAATATTAATAGAGTTAAAAAGATCTTCAAAATCTAAACTATAGACTGAATAAATCTTTTTATCTTTCATTTGTTCAATAAGTGATTTACTATTTTTAAGTATGGTTGTGGGGATTTAAGATTATTTATTGCATCATACGTGTAATATTTCATGGAGAATTTTGTCTGTTTTGCTGATATATGTATTAAATCCTTTTGTAACTGTCCTAAATTTGACTGGGTCTTTATGAAATTTGGGAGTAATGTGGAAATTTAAAATTAATTTGAATTCTTAATTGTTTATGAAAAGCCGAAATTCGATTATTTATTTCTCTATCAGAAACAGAAGACTTAATAAAAGCTGTATTATTATCAAAATAATTGTTGATCAATAAATTATAATAATATTTACATATAAAGGCAAAATTTTCTGGCCCTTTATCAACATAAGCTATAATAAATTTATTTTGCAATTTTTTAATCTGATTTTTAATATCATTAAAAAAGATTTTATTATCTGTACCAAAGTTATATTTATTAAGCTGCTGTGTAATATTACCTATGAATTACCTCTATAGGCATACTATATTTAATAACTATTTTGTATATAAATTGCTCAATATCATTATATAACGGATTTTTTATAATTTTATTATTATTCGAAATTATTAATCTAAGACCAGTACCTTTATTCATTATGTTTCTAAGATTATTGCCTTTTACAATATTGAGGTCACCAGTAACAACATGCTTGAGATGTTTATAAATGAATTCTTTAAATTCATTACATTTGCAAATTATCTTGCTTTATAGGCACATTATAGTTAAAAATTGATCTACCTATTTTTTTATTGTATTTAAGAGTTTTTTTAATAGTAATATTTTGTATTGGGAAAGATGACATGTGTTTTTTAAAAATGCCAGAAAAATTAATATTATCATATGATTTATTCTTATATAAATGTACAATATATTCTATTTGATAATCTTTATTGACATATTCATATAAATATATTAATTTATATATTTTTATTTTATAAAATTTTTTTTAATTTTGTTTGAAAACGTTAGAATTTTGTCTTTCTATATTCGCCATTGATATTCTGAAATGGGATTTTTATGTTATAGGATTCATTTAGTTTCGATTCTTTTTCTTATATTGATTCCTGTGTTGTGATTGAATTATATATATTTAAATATATATATATATATATATATATATAATTATTTAGCTTAAATTCGGAATAAATCTAACAAGTTCTTCTAAAAACATTTTCAAACCTTAAAAAATAGAATTATTAAATCCATGCGCTTTCTCGTCTCTATTCCATAACTGCAATTAAACGATGATTTTGTTTTGATTCTATTTTATATTAGAAAAAAATGTAACTTGAAAATTAAAACATATTAACATAAAAAAAAGTGACGGAATATTCTGTAATATTTCTTTAAACTCCTTATCTGTGTACAGTGGTTTGTTTCATATTTTAAAATATTTTTCACATACACATTTGGTTAAAACCTATAAACCTAAATAGAATACAATCTGGCTCAAAATTTCTCTCTCTCTATCACACACACAAATTTTGAAAAACCTTCTATCAATAAACCTACTATTTAACAAGCTCGCTTTTTATAATGGTATTTGTGTCAAGAGATAAGGTCTCCATGAAGTGTAAAATACGGCATATGCCCTTTGTCCGTGCTTTGATTGTCCACTTGCCAATATACAACAATCGGAGGGGATGAAAGTAATAACAGCAAAGAAATAAGTTTCTTGGCAACTTTCTTTATAAGTTGGCATCATTTGAGAATGGAATATTCCAAAGTAGCCAATGTTTACAGTATAGGACAACCTACAGAAAATATTAGAATACATGCATGGAAATATTTTACATTCTATTTTCTGTACATGTTACCCATCAGATCACAATAGGTCTTCAATTCTTTCATAATCGCCTTGACATTTTCATTTGGTTTTCAACAGTTGGAGTTCACTTTTCCATTTTGAATGAGCCAAAATTCTTACGCCAAAAATGTTCAAAGCAAATTGCAGATTCGAATAAAAAAATTCATTTTGATTCGTTCATTTGATTTGATTCATAAAATTAGTTTTGATTTAATGAACTGCTCAGAAGATTTATTATACAAATTACAAATTAATTTTCAAGACATCAGAAGACATGTCTTTACAAAAACCACACACATAAAGCCTAATTTTTTTTTTCTTTTTTGCGGTGCTTCGTGTTTTTGGAACGTTCATGAAAGTTAACGACTTGGCGGCAATTAAAATAAACTTTAAAAATACTGTGTGTTAATTCTGCATTTTCCTCATATTACGGATGTAACGCCGGCTGGGTGGCGTGGTTGGTTTGTCGCTGGCTTTCTGCATCCAAGGTTGGGGATTCGACCCCGGCTCAATTCGATGGATTTTCATGATGCAGAAAATTGACAGTGGCCATGTCGTATGATTATACGGTATGTAAAAGATCCTTAGAGTGTCTGTTTGGCTTGGGTGCCCACTGCAAAATTAAATCCTAAAACAGGTTTGCATCGTCAGAGCTCAGATGCCTTCCTCTAGGGAGGAAACTGGGTGTCAAATGTACTTGCAGCGCTTGGTATCCGCCTATAGAGTGCCGCACTAAAAAGAGATACCAGCTTCCGGGTAATGCACTAGGTCTGCCATGGTAAAACATCAATCCGCAGCCCATTAGAAATAATAATGATAATAAAAAATATATATAGCGTATTTATTTACTAAAAATGTTCATTCTTTGCTTTTTGAGTGCAGTAACTTCCTGAAAATTTTTCATAAGATATCGAAACTTATGTGTTTCTAAACAGAATTGTGGAATACGAAAATTCGATAAAAAAATTACAATTTTTACTTTTTAGAAATTTACTTTCGTGAATAAAAAATGTGTTTTTACTCTTTTGATTTGATGCTATACATCAATAAAGTTTCAGTTAAATAAAGAACCGCAGAGTAGAAATGGTGATGCACATGAAATCTGTCGGGGCTCAAAGCTCTCACTTTGGCGTGGTGCGGTAGTTTGGAAAGGGGGGTGTTAGCGCAGGTGGCATCTCGTGAGTACTTCATCCAATGCATTCGTGCTGCTGTGACGTTGATCCAAACTAGAAGAGAACTCTATTGAAATCTTCGTCCTATCGAAGCAGTCATAGTAAAATTGTAGATTTATACAGGATGAGAAAAATCTAACCCTGATGAACTTTAAATAACATAACGTCCAAGACGTTTGTTGAAATAATTCACTTATATGCTGATTACTTTATTTTGCATTATTAAGCTTTTGTTAAAATGAAGTATAGGGTGCTCAAACACACCGTTTGACGATGTGTTGGGTTCAAACATGTATTAATTTTTGCAAATCTTTTTGGTTAAATTTCGTGTCATTTTGGTACAATTTTCAAAATTACTAATGGGAAAAAAATTGCAAAATTCGGCAACCCGTATTCTATATTTCTTTTAAACCTCGGTCTTCCTTTCATAGGGAAGTGTAATTTTTTGCACATCACCTAGTCAAGACAACCCTAGCGTGATCTCCTTCGTAATCTTCCAAGCGACATTATCTTTTCTTTGTAATAAAATCTTATCCTTGTCCTGATTTTTTTTAGTAGTTTCTTGGTCTTTCTGGTTTCTGGAAACATAGAAGTTTTGTGCAAAATTTAATACAAGAACATTATTTAAATTCAAGAATAAAGCTTAAAGTTCTTTGAGTGATGTAGTTGTTTTGGTGCTGGCCTTGTTCGCCCAAGTTTACGGGTTCGACCCCGGCCCAAGTAGGTGGATTTTCATGATGCAAAAAAATCGAAAGCGCCGATGTCGTCTGATTATGCGACATGTAAGAGATCCCTTTAGTGTCTGTTTGGTTTGGGTGCTCTTGGAAAATTTTTATTCCTAGATGCCTCCCTCTGGGGAGAAAACTGGGCATCAAAATTCCTTGTGGCGATTTGTATTCTAACATGGCGCCGCACTAAAAAGAGATGTCAGTTCCCGGGGAACGTACTAAGTCTGCAATGGTAAATTATCAATTCACAGCCCCATTTGAAATATATATAAACATTACTTAAATTTTTCCATGATTCTACCAAAAATAAAAATCCAATGGTGATCACATCTTATAAGAAAGTTACACAGCAATCCCAGTTAAATTAACACAATTACATTATTGAAGGAATATCGTATAGTTAAGTGGAAATGTTCGATACATATTACACATGTACTACCTTCCACGATCTTCGGCGGTCTGCCGAGTGACAGACAGAAAAAGTGCACCAGGATCCTCTGCACTGAACTATGTTTCTCTAAATTCATTTATTTAAGCGAGATTCCTTTGTTTAAGTCTAATACTGTCAACCTGGATGCCGCTAAATGCCGTGATATGTAAACAATAGTGGAAAACCATTTTCGCGCGCGTTCGAACACACACATTTGGAAGATTTTTTGAACTGGCGATGTCTTTTCGCTTGGCGAAAGTAGGTAGTAGACGGAATAGTACGTAATAACCTTCCGATCCTATTTTATTAATCGCAGTAGTATTCTACGTTAGCTCATTGATTTATGCATCGCCAACTTGGAGAATTCTTATCGTACTGTTGGATAGAAATGCAATACAGAAAAACGAGCTGCTGGCACAATTTAATGCTAGATTATTCTCAGTTTTCCCAAGATGTGGACTAAACAAGGATTTTAAATATTCGATAAATGCATTATTGGTACTTATTCGTTATAAGGACCACGAAGCAAAACTCGCCAACTTTCGGCTTTTAACGGTTGATAGACACATAAATAGGTGAAGATTTTTTCTAATTTGCTAATATTACTTAGTTTGAATTTACTGCCATTTTTTTTCTTGCAGTATCTAAATTTATCTACTATTTTGCTACAGCATTGAAAATATGGAATTTTTCGATGAATAGAAATGACGCAATAAATTATTTCCGGCTGAAGGGATTTTACATAATTACTTTTGTTGGGCCGACGAACTTCCTTCTGTGTCAACGTCAGATTTTATCACAAAAACAATTGCGTACTTAACTATTATAGCCTTCGAGCAATTTCTCTAAATATAAAGACGTTGCCACAAATGTTGCCTTTGTTATTATTGCTAGGAGCATGTGAGGAAACAGTTTTCCACCGGTGGTTTCATACCGCGGTAATTGGCGAAGACTTTTGATTTGAAGAAATTGGTTGAAGGAATAATACGTAAGTACCAACAATTATAGGCTGATAATGCTGCTAATGTTCATATTGTCAACAATACGGAAACGCCGTTGAAACCCGCAACGAAAAACCGATAACTATCGTATTATCTTCTATATAATATAAATTTCTTTCTTTCTTTTGGCAAGTTTTTATTGAGATTTGTTTATATTTCACGATATTTTTGCTAGATTTAAGAAATTGTGTTATCTAAATTGTCCGCATGTTTATTGGTGGCGTCGATCAAATACGT
Organism: Trichonephila inaurata madagascariensis; assembly: GCA_019973955.1. NCBI lineage: Eukaryota > Metazoa > Arthropoda > Arachnida > Araneae > Nephilidae > Trichonephila > Trichonephila inaurata. The sequence continues at coordinate 1,187,524 of BMAV01011392.1, read as the reverse complement.
AGGTTGAAAAGACGTCGCCAAAGACCGTGATATGCAGCTAACAGAGGAAAATTGGGCACTTACGTATTAGCATCACCGCAGCAAAATCTGCGCCATACGAATTGCACCTTGATATCAAAACAACAAAATTCTTACACTTTTTATTTGAAGAAAAACTATTGTAGTGGAGCAATTTGGCTGCGGTGATGCTAATACTTAAGTACTGAAAACTGTTCCCCCGAAATGTTCAAACATAATAATCTTGTTCGCGCATACGATGAGAGCATTTTAACGACGTGTTTCGTATTGGCGAAGTTTACTGATTTCGCGAAATTGTTCAACGGTATAATACATAAGTACTATACTAGTTTATATTTCATCAATAATAACACGAATTTATTATTATTATGCCAATAATTGTTGACTTTAATAATTAGTACGGATATTCCACCAGATTAGCAAATACAGTTTCTATCACCCTATTGGATAAAAGTACCAAGAAAACATGAGGGCAGTGCAAGGGCAGCTATAACAAGTAGAGTAATTTTCCCCATTTGAAGTTCATTCAATGTTCATAAATGTAACCCAGTGCTTTTTATCTTCATTCGAGAATCAAACATTTATAGCTTTTATCATTTCAAGGTATTTGGTAGCAATTGTTCTTGGACGATTATGCTTCCTTTCCCATCTCAGCAAAAAGTCGTCTTGCAACACTTCAATGAGCAAGGGTATTCTTTTACGCGGGACGCACTTACTCTGCTTCGTGCGCGTGGCTGTAGCTAGTGCTTCTTCTCTGTAAACAACAACTTCTTTGGAATTATTGTCTCTCATTTCAGCTAACACTTGGAAACACAATATCTTGAAGTTTATCAAATCGGTCACGGAACTAATACCCAATCTCCTCACCACGTCGTATACCCTTTGAAATACTATAATGGCTTCCATGTATTGAAATTCTAAATCTTGTTTTGCTTCATCTTCTGCCATTTCTGTTTCCGTAGCTCTTCTCATAGTTTTGTTTTCATACTGAGTTAACATAAAATGCAACCACTTATCGGCCATTTTGTGAAAACTAGCCATTGCGCCATCTATGTTGTCGAACTTGAGAAGAGAAAGACCCAGGAAACCGTATGGTATACCTAACCTTATGTCATCGACGCCGTATTCGAGGGCTACTACGTAAACTAATTCTGAAAATGCTTCGCGCGCGTGCTTCCAGTTTTCAAAAGCCATTAAAACTATTCCTCTTAATCGATAAAGCTGTGCAAGAATAGTAGCCGGCAGTACATCATACTTTTGCGATAACCACGAAGCCTGCACCATGTATTGCTGAGCTGCTGAGGGTTTTCCGAGTAATAAAAACGTTTCCGACACCAGACAGGTTGGATAAATGACTTCGAAGCTGTCTTCCGACCTCAGATCTCTCGCCATGTTCCATGCGATCATCGCAGATGGGTAAGCGTTGATAATACTTCGCTCCAGTAGCCATTTCTTCGTAACTATTTCGGCAAGTTTAAGAATTTCTTTCTTGCTTTGTAACATGGCTTCTGCTTCATTGATCCTGTCAGTTTCCGTGAAAGGCAGAGGACGTTCGCTTCGAATGACGGCGAGTTTTTCGCACACTTTTCTATGGAACGAAACCGCGTCTAAGAGTTTGTGGTCTGGAGTGCAGTAATAAGTTACTCGGCATGTTTCACATTTAGTGGTGGCTTTTTTGCTGCAAATTTCGCAAAGGACACTCGACATTCCTTTATGCACAGCTAGTTCAAGTATTCTTTTGGACAACATTGCGAAATAAAGTTTCAGTGATATCTCAAATACAGCAATAAAAAGTAAGCGGCTTTGTTTTGAAGACTATTGTTTATAATTAAGACATCAAATTTAGCTGTTATTCGCGAGATAAAATATCCGTGAAAATGATTAAAAATACATGTTTTCTGAAATTGTGTTAAAACGATAGCTAATTGCAGTCACGTGATTGGCGCAATAAATACAAATCAATAGGTTTTAGACTCTACATCCAAATTCTTCACTGTAATACTTTTGAAAGTCATAAAACAAATTTTTAATTTAACTCTTAAGATGAAAAGAAATTATTTGCATTCAGCCTTAAATCCTATTGAGAAATATTTTCAAACTTCTTAACATGAAAAAGAGGATGTGTTCTATTTATATTCAACGGAAAATACTCGTGATATGTAAGGGTTTATATTTTAAGCCTATCTGAGAAGTCTGAATGTTATTTAAAAAAGATGAGACAACCGAAAACCCATGTATGTGGATAAATGATAGCTTTATCCAACAATATGTAGTGTATGTATTCTGTCCGAACACATGGAGAGAGAGATTGATGGATTTTAAAGGAAGTATAGGGTACACATGTTGGTGAATTTAAAAACTTTTACCTAAACTATCTTATAGAGCATCAACTCTTTAGGGTTAATAAAAAGAACGTGCTAATTTAAGGGTTAATGAAACTCGATTGGGCTGAAGCAAATAAATATAGAACCGAAAATCATCAAATTTGGCATGTGCACTTGACTTTATTTTAGATGTACACTCGACTTAGTTTAGGGGTCATCCTCATCACTTAACAGTCCTTGTGTAGCTTCACAGTGCAACGTTAATAAATAATCAAATCAAAACCAATGTCGTTTCTCAGGTTCAAATATTTTTAAAAGGTTTTCAAAAGGATTACATATCTTAACTTACGATCATCCGTTCTTACAACAAAAAATTGATAAGTAGAAATAGTAAACAGAGAAAGATAACAAGAGAAATAAAACAGCAATGGGCTCTATTCATGACGGTCACGTGATAAAGACAAACACGTGTTCTCCACTGAATTCAAATCAGACATGAAACTAATTTTACTTGTTGATCTATTTGTAAATCTTGGGTAAAATTTCTAATTTTATAATTGGGTGAAAATATTTAAATGTTATAAAAAATAAATTTCTGCAAAAGATTTTAAACTAAAAAAAAATTTCTATTTTATGCATGTATTTTTAAATAAAATGCATTTTGTCTACCTACGTGCATTATTGTATTTTTTAAAAGAAAGTTTCTGCAGAGAAAGTTGGCAACGAGTGAGTGAGTGACTTTGGGATTTATTGGCGCAAGAGCCAATTTTGGCTATTCTGCGCCACACGTTTGTTGATGTATTAAAACAATGTTAAAAATACATATGAAATATATATATATATATAAATAAAATTATATGTGTGCATGCCTGCATGCACACATATAAAAGTTAGTGTTAAAAATTTTAAAAAGTCAAATTAAATATAAAAATCCAATTTTTTTAATAAAAGCATATAGGTTTTGTGAGGTTTCTCTCCCACCTAGTCAGGTAAAGTTAAATGAGATGAATTAAAAAAGGTGATACGATAATTATTAAAAACGGGACAATCTATTAAAATATGTTGAACTGAGTACGAGACCATGCATGAAGGACGGTGAGGAGCATCTTCCCCCAACAACAAATGCCTGTGCGTAAAGCGTGTATGACCAAAGCGAAGACAAGTCAATTTGACATCAGTTCTTCGCATTGGCATCACAGGCCATGCTCCTATTACAGGCTTCACAGAGTGCAGTTTGTTATCCAACTGCTGACTCCATGATTCCAGCCAGATCGTTAAAATATGATGCAGGATGTTGCGCTTAACATCCGATAGCGGGACTGCTAGCGGCAGATGGGTCGTCGCCGACCGTGCCGCGCTGTCCGCTTGCTCGTTACCAATGATTCCCACGTGGCTCGGTAGCCAGCAAAATACTATATCAAAACCCATGCTGTACAGTCGAGAACATTACAAACCACTGGATGACACCTATCATTACAATTTTCAAGCACTTCTAATACACTCCTGCTGTCAGTATAGATGCAGTATTTACGGGGCATATTGGAGTCGATTAATTGGAGTGCACAGTAAATGGCGACAGCTTCTGCAGTGAAAACGCTGCAAGAAGCGTCCAGCCTATAACGGTGCGTAATATTTTCAATCACGACTCCACAGCCAACGTAACCTGCACGTTTCGAACCATCTGTGTAGATGGCCAAAAACTCCCTATACTGACTGCGGTGGTAGGCGAAGACGCGTTGAAAGACGACAGGTGCTACGGTGGATTTACTGTAATTGGAAAAAGGGTTGATATAATGGAACCGTGGTATATTCCAAGGTGGGAATAGAAAAAGGTTCCTTTGCTGGATATCCACATTGGGTAGGTCGAGTTCGGTTATAAGTCATTTCATCCTATCCATAAACGGCCGGATGTTAGACGGCCGGGCATCATAACTCTCTTCATGGTGGTGGTGAGTCTCATACTTTTCAGAGGATGTGAAGGGACGGACAAGATTTTAAAATATTGGGCAAAAGACAGCTTCCTCCGTCGAAGATCCAGAGGAAGCTGGTTGCAATTAACATAAAGACTCTGCTCTGGTGATGTGCGAAACGCACCAGAGCAGATTCTCAGTGCCATATGGTGGACAGGGTCAAGTTTTTTCAGCGCAGAGTCGCACGCAGATCCGTAAATGACACAACCGTAATCCATGCGGGACAGTAAGATAGATTGATACACTCGGAGCAGTGATGTTCGATCCACCCCCCAGGAGGTGTTAGACAACACCTTCAAGAGGTTGAAAGACTTTTCACACTTCTTCCGCAATTGTAAAATATGCGGAAGGAAAGTGGGCCGGCGGTCGAAAATTACTCCTTGGGATCGTACGTCGGGAACTACGGGAATTTGTACATCACGGGTGCGTATTTCTGGGTCGGGATGAAGACCCCGTTTGCGGCAAAAGTGCACGCAGCAACTTTTATTGGCAGAAATACTGTGACCGTTGGTGTGACACCATTTAACAAGATTGTTGACTGCAGTTTGCAGCTGCCGTTCAATCATGCGCATGTCCAATCCTTCCCAACTGATCTGTAGATCGTCCACGTATAATGACGCCTGTATAGAAGGCAAAAAAACATTTAAAATTGGTGAAATATGACATATAAAAAGGGTGACATTCAAAATACTCCCCTGAGGTACTCCCTCAGCTTGAGTAAAAGGAGCAGAGAGAGTGCCACCCAGTCTCACTCTAAAAGTACGAAGATTTAAATTTTTTTAAATAAAAGTGGGCAAATTGCCTCTAAATCCAAAATTAAATAAAGTGCAATGTATCCCATAACGCCAAGTACGATCATATACCTTCTCAATATCGAAAAATATAGAAACCAAATGATTTCTCCGGACAAAAGCGTTTCTTATTTTGCTTTCCAGCATGATGATATTGTCGAGAGCGGTCCTTCCCTTACGGTAGCCATTCTGAAACAGAGAAATGCATCGGTTCCTTTCTAGCTGATAAATGAGACGGGCATTGACCATACGTTCTAGTGTCTTACAAAGGCAGCTCGTGAGTGCTATCGGCCGATAGCTGAGAGGGCTCCTTGGATATTTTCCAGGTTTCAGGATGGGGATCACTATGGCTTCCTGCCATTGATTAGGATACACCTGCTTCCTCGTTGAATAGGTAAAGGAGACTTACTAGTGAATCCTCATTCAAATGGCGAAGCAATTCATAGGATATTCCATCAGGACCTGGACTAGTATTGTGGGCGGATGACAAGGCCCTCTTCAATTCCCACATGTCAAAGTCACGGTTATATGGTAAAGGTTGTCGGCACCTGAAGTTGATAGGTGTCCGCTCTAAGCGATTCTTAGTCACCTGAAATGCAGGGCTATATGAATCGGAGCATGACACACTAGCAAATGATTGGCCAATTAAGTTGGCCAAATCGACAGGTGACGAATACAAAGCAGTCGATGTTTCCAATATCGGAATGGTTAAGTCCCGATAAAGGCCATTCGCTGCTTTGACCTTTCTCCATTACTGTTGGCTGGTAGTTGACAATGTGATTGAAGACACATACTTGATCCAAGATTCTCTCTGGCATTGACGACGTATTCTACGAGCTAATGCTTTCGCACGTTTGAACGCTATGAGATTTTCAGTGGTGGGGTATCTCCTTAAAATACCCCACGCCCTCCTTTGTTCCTTTTTGGTTTATTGGCAGGAAGAGTTCCACCATGGTCTCCACAGCTTCCGAGTAGAATTGGCTGTTTTTGGAATTGCTGCATCGGCAGCATTCCAAATAGCTTCAGTGACGTTTAAAACTGCATCATTAACTTCCCTGCACAGAATCAATTCTTCTGTTATAACCGCTTGTCGTAAGAATTTATCCCAGTCAGCGCGATAGAAATTAAAAGTGGGAGGACGGTGTCTTGCCCCCACGCCATTAACATGCGAGACTAGGATAGGGAAATGATCGCTGTTATGCAGATCGTTATCTACCTCAAAATTCAACATCGGTAGCAGAGTTGGCGAACAGATGGCTAGATCGAGGGAGTGAAATGTCCTCGTGGGTGCATGGAAACAGGTTTTCTCGTCGTTGTTTAGCAGACAGAGACAGTGATCAGAGATCAACTGTTCGATCTGTCGCCGCAAGAGTTGGTATCATCATGCCCCCACAGAGGGCTGTGTCCATTAAAGTCACCGAGCAAAATAAAAGGAGCTGGCAATTGACTGACTAATTGATTCAAATCCACTTGTGGCACAACATCATTCGGTGGTAAATAAACACAGCAGACTGTGACTAAAGAATGGATATGAATCCGTACAGCCACAGCCGTTAATGATGTGTGCAGTGTGACGACATTACTGGAATAAAGATGGGACGTGAAAAGGCATACACCTCCAGTTGGAGATGTATCGACATCTAGATCCCGTCGTACACAATTATAACCATGCACTCGCATTTCCATGGTACTCTTCAGAAATGTCTCCTAAAGAGCAACGCATGAGGGCTGGTACGTGGAAATGATGGATTTGAAATAATCAAGTCGAGTTCTTAGACCACGGCAGTTCCAGGAAATAAAGGAGGGCATCAAGTTTTCGCACTCGCTCCTTGTAAGGAGCTAGAAGACGACGGTTTTGATGACTGATCTTCCATGAGACATTCACGCTTTCGGATGCATGCATTTCCATCACGTCGTCTTTTATATCATGGGGTTTTTTGAAAGGTTTGACCTCTTTTTTTGTTGGCCTGTACCCCAGATTCCTTGATCCGAGTTTTTCGGTTTTTCTTAATGGGTGTAGTGGATACAGTTTTACTTGTATCCACTGCAAAAATTTTCGGTTTTTGGTTACTTCTGCTGGTGTAGGTGAGCTGGGTGTATTTATTAAAACTGGATCAGTTTGAATAGCTGTTGTTTTTGTAGTTTTTGTGGCAGAGGTTGCATAACTTTTTCCCAGAAACTGGCATGCACGAGGAAACAATTCGTCGAACTTCTGGATACGAGATTTTATTTTTAATTTTTAAAGCGGTAATCTCTTTTTTTCATTTGACCACGTTGGGCAAGATCTAGAATATGATGGGTGGTCCCCTTTACAATTTACACATTTCTCTTGAGCTTTACAATCAGTGCTTTCATGACCAACTTCAGCGCAGCGAGCGCATGTTGGTTGGCCTCGGCAGGTGGTCTTAGAATGCCCAAAGCGCTGACACTGAAAGCAACGCAGCGGATTCGAAATATATGGTCACGGGACAATTGAGGTATGCTACCTTAAAGGACTGGGGAAGATTAGGCGTAGCAAAGGTCAGGATGAGGTGCTTTGTGTTAAGCACTTGTCCATCCCGCCTTATTGTTATTCGCCCGACTGCGCATACTTTTTGGTCTGCCATATTTTCTAAAATTTCCTCGTTGGTCACATTGTATAAATCCGCTGCGGAGATTACTCTTCGAGAGAAATTCAGGGTTGCATGAGATTTTACTTGAATATAAAAGTGTGCCAATCTCTTTAGGCTAGCAAGAGCTAAAGCCTGTTTCGATGAAGACACTTCGATAAAGAGATCACCAGAACGCATTTTTCGGATGGTTTTTACTTCACCTACACTAGCTTTTATTGACTTTTCGATCAAAAAAGGCGATACATTTAAAAAATTATCGGTTTTTGACATGATAAAGTACCTTGAATTACTAATTTGTTGCTTCTCGATGGGCGAGGAGTTTTTTAAATGGAGACCTGCCGACGGTGTCGAGGACTTGACACTGTCAGCCCTGGAAGGAGAGATTTTTTTTTATTTTGGCACTGGAGGCAAAAGCCTTTCCGGGTCAAAATAGCTATTCTCTTTGGTTGTCTCCATTTTTTTGGCTTCACGGATTCCTTCCAGTTCCATCGCGGCCCCCGCCAGGCCACGAATCCCCCCACTTTTCTGACGTGCCAAGTGTAACCGCCGGAGGATTCTTCAAAGCTAGACAACGGGAAAACCCCCATAACGTGCTGCCGGGCATGGTCCAAGGCCGAAGCCAAGGAGGATTGCTCGATATGAAGGAGTCCCCACCGCCTAGACATCCGCAACCAAGTTCCTCGACTCTGGGACCGCTTTAGGCAGAGCCTTCCTTAGAGCCGTTACCGACGACGCACGCAACTCTTCCACCGCATACCCTTCCCCGCAAGGGTCCTTTCCACTGCCCAAATAGTATCCCTCGCGGGAGAGGCTAAAAGGGTGGTACTGAGACCCCTAGAGCTAAGGGCTAGGTATGCAGCAGATCGATATTAATACGCCTTCGACCTTTTAATGTTAGAAACAAAAATAAAAAAGGCGTTTTTTTTTATAAACGTAATTGTGATTTTTGGAATTTTATATATATATTTTTTTAAATAGTGTTATGAAATAAAAAGGAAAAACGTCAATTGAGGGTTATTTTAGTAAATTAGTGATTTCTTATCACAAAAAATTATAAACGAAAACTATCTCCAAAGAAAACAAATGTCTAAAGAAAAAAAGGGGGGGGGGGGGGGGAGAGGAAAAAAAGATCACTAGGGCACCTCGGGAGCGTGAAACCTGTACTCATCTAAAGAAAGTGAGTCCCCTGAGGGGGAGAAAGTTGCAACAACGAAGCGCATGAACTGATTAGCTGGAAACACGATTGTTTTTGTTGTGTGAGTAGGACGTCACTTGAGTTTTTGAACTTATTGGCTAGAATCACGTGGTTATTATTATCATGTGACTATGACGTCACATGAATTGAGCCGATTTTCATAACGGAGTTCATTGCTCTCCTACCGCACAATTATATACTTGCATAGTATTTTGTGGCTACTTACGTATTATCGCAACCTATTGGCGACATTATATAAAAAAAAAGCACATGGCTGCCAATTCAGCGCGTACGACACATCCGAAATTGGGATTGCAAACTTGGCGAGTTTTTTTTAACGTTGACGATTGTTGAGATAATACGTAAGTACCATTTCATAATATGAAAAATGCCTCGACAATGGTGGTAAAGATGTGGAAAAAAGTTTCTGACATACTTCTTCCTATATATATATATGTCAGGCCCCAGGCCTGCTGGTAAAATGAGTAGGGCATCATCTCTGTAATAACGTCTTTATTTTGCTTCAATCACATAAAATCCAACATGGCGGCCCTTTCGCGCGCAACCGAGTAGAACAATAGACAACAATTTGGTGAGGAGTCACCAGCTAAGCCTTTTCGAGTATGCGTTCTTCCTTGTCAGCGGTTGCACCACCTTTAAATAGGCTTATTTACCCACAAATCCTTACGTGATGTTAAAGAGTTCGTTCTATTTTCATTGATTACTTACTTAATTTTGAAGCTAAACTTTTCAAACCTGACATTATATATATATATTTGAAAAAGGATTTTTTTATGCAAGTTTTTACAAAACGATACTTAAGTTTCTGGATATCCCTCGTACAAAGACTGTATAAGATTGTTTTCAATAACCACAGGAAATTTACTGATAGTACTTAATTGAGTAAATATGAGAGTGAGGACTGTGTGTGAAAACATGTTTTCTTACCTTTTTATACTTCTGTCCTTTCCCACGCACAGGAGATAATTCTAAGCGAGTAGTCCAAGCCTCACTTTTCAAACATTTTCCTTTCTAAAGAAACAATATCAAAGAATTCTATTATTACAAATTGAATTATGCCTTTGAAGTATAATTAATTATTTTTTTAATAAGAAACGCACATAGAAATACATATATTTTGATAATAACATTAAAGAGAGCAAATAACAAGTCCTGTTTGAATTTCAAATTAGAAGAGATTAATATAATATTTGCTTTTGTGTTCTGAAAGAGTAATTTTGTCTTCTGAGGCAAAAGTTAATTATGTTGCCATGACGACATCGGGAATGTAACGGGAAAAATTACTAAGCCTCGAGGGAGTAAATTAATTTGATATTTTGTAATTTAAGAACTGTTTTTTCATCAAATAAATTAAAATTGCACAATTCGTCTTGTTCTTTAATTGTATTGATTAAAGCCAAGACGAGAATAAATGAATTCCTTTTAAGACAAAATAAAACAATTTTCTCATTCTATTAAAATTGAATAAATCAGCTATGGTATTCATTATTATGAATATTCTTGATAAACAAATATATTAAAATTTTTGTTTCCTGAAAAGTGTTTGACAATCTCATTTTTAAAATTAGGAATGTATTTGATGCTCAAGGGAGTGTTTCTTATTTTTTTTTATCTTTAACACACATGGATAAGTATATACAGTAAAACCTGTTTTTATGCGGTAGATAGGAACCGCATAAAAATAAACCGCACACAAAAAAATATTCGAAAATATTTCAAAATTCTTACTTATAACAAACAACTTCGTCGAAATACAACAGGATTTTTTTTATGCGGTGGAGAGGGAGACGCCAATTAATTTCGAAACTAATGAGAAGGTACTTCCATAACAAAAAAAAATAATAAAATTACACATGTAAACATTTTAAAAACATTTTGCTTCTCATTGCATACATTGGAAAGTTTTCAAAATGCACATATCATAATTAGCTTCAACTCATCGTAATCCAAAGAGCTCATCTTCCTGGGATGAATCAGTCAAAATATTCTCGAAGAAACTATTTGAATGGATTTTTTTTGGTTCCATAAAGTATGAGATAAGTTTTTGTGACGAAGGTTGGTTGGCCAGTTGCTTGTGAGTCACGATAACCAGATGTGTAGAATCGAAGCTCTTTTTGGAATTTTGAGCTCCTTTCGGAATTGGTCTCTATTTTAAGAAAATGTTTTTCCGATTTTTGGAAAGCGGGATCCCTGCATATATTTTATCTGCTTTCAAAGAATCCGGTTCTTCTTGTCCATCTTCATAATCTATCAAATTATTGATAACGTCACTGTCATTGAAAGTTTAGTCTTGAATCAAGCGTGGGCTGTTGGTACGTTGAGAGAAAGCAACTAGACGTGCATTGTCGGGAGACTGTTTATAACAAATGAAAAGAGCGTTTTGAATTGTATATATGTACACTGCAGTGGCGTAACGCACACCACAGTAGACCCTGCGAGGTGGGAGGGAGGGCAAGACTCTAGGGAGCCCATAGACTGACTTACGCCAAGTACGTATTTACCTAATTTATAAATATTAAAAGCAAAATCTGACTCTACAGGGAAGCTCTTTAACATTTCTTGTTACGCCACTCTGGTACATTGATAGATAACATTACGGTGGCGCCAAAGGCGTTGAAATTCCTATACCGCATAAAAAAAGATCGCACGAGAAACAAATCGCACAAAAAGGCCCGCATAAAAACAGTTTTACTGAATTCAGTGTATTTACCCTTTAGATTAAAATATACCAGATGAACCCAAAGTCTTGACCTGATTTTAAATACTTATTGCGCTCCAACAATGATAGTTAGACATATTCAAAGGATTATTATTGATTTTCTTACAAGACCATTGACCTCAATAAATTTCTACGTGTGATATTTTTATTTCCCCACTAGTTTTTGTATTGGACAATACGAAAAACAGTTGAAAAGCTATTTAACTTTGATGATTTTTTTAAAAAATAACTATTCACTCTTAAATTCTTAGTCCATTTGCAGATTCACATCAAAGATATTATAAAAAATAACCAAAAAAAGGTCTTTATAAACTTTATATTAAAAATTTTAAAAAAACAAACACATTGGCTTTTTAAATATTGAAAAATTGGCTTGAAAAATAAGAACCCGAATAAAAAGCCATTTAAAGGCGAGTGAAATAAATGAAAGATCTAAATACAAATGTCGCGTGTTCTGGTTTCGGTTTTCGCTTAGTTAAACAAATTTCAATAACTGGTTCAGTAATGTTCCTAGCACTGAAAATTTCTGAACGCATATTTAGAAAAGTCATACAATTTTTCTAGTCACGTCTGGTTGTAAATTATTTAAGAAAAATTTATTGTCAGCATTCATTTTATTTAGGTCTTAAGATTTTTACTTGCATGGCGCCACCCTATTTACATCACATGGAACCAAGGCTTTCACAAACGCTAAGGAAACTAAATCAAAACGTGTGAAGTCTAGGAAGGACAACAGCAATTTATCTTACATCTGGAAATCTTCAGCCTTTTCAAAGTGTTCGGAAGTTCTCGAACATTATACGCAGAATCACTTGATTTAACACTAGCGTGCCAATTCATCAGACCCCGAGGAGGATGTAATATTGAGTCTCCGCTCTGGGGTAAACTTTGATGACGTGGAATTTTAATACAGTCACAGTTTATTGCAAATTCCGTTAAGCGAATAATTAATAAGAGCTCGATGTCTTGAAAGGTTCGGGACTGCTACAGGAAATCTACTCACACACGTACAATATTTCACGTTAGTGACGCCCGCGCAAACGTTTCATTAACGAGCTCGTAATATTCAAAATCATCAATCGAAAATAAATGAATTGTACAATATGCTGTATCTGATATTTAAATATAATGTTGATGTTTTTTAAATTTAAATTTAATGTTTTTTAAAATAAAACAATTAAAATCTGAAGTTCAAGAGATATAAATTTCTACAGGGTGTTGCTAAATTCGACTGACAAATTCAGATGGAGACGACACATCACCCTAGAACGTGGGAGCGCAAATCACGTTTAGAAAGAGTAATTCATAAAAAACCGTTGTGATGTCGAGTGGAAGGGAAAGGGGCACTAAGAGGTGAGAAGTCCATTGATGAGACGTGAATACAGTTCGACATCAACGATCAGGAAGTGTTCGAATTGGAGGTCAGAGAACAGCCGACAACGACGGACAAAAAATTGTCGGTCACTTTCAAACCAGTCCGGTGAGCTGAAGCGACGGGAGAACGTCCACTGTACCCACCAGCGTCTCCTACACAAGCAATTTCAGCTGATCCCAGAAGAAGAAATGCAAGGGATTGAGGTCCGGTGAGCCCAAGGATTCAGTCCAATCCATCTCCCGGGATATGTAAAATGAAAGAGGTGACGCACCGCAAACGAAAAATAGGCTCATGAACCCAGTGCCGGTTAATCCATTGGGCGCTTGGGGCCGATGCTCGGAAGGGCCAGGATAATTTGAACTTAACCCGATTTTCTGGTTATAAATTTCGATCCGCCAGGGCCAAGGGAGCCAGTAGATCTTTAGCGCCCGCGGAAGCTTAAGGGAGCTTAAATCGGCACTGAATAAACCATCGGGCATGAACCAGTGCCGGTACTCTGTGCAGCCACTTTGGGAGGATGTGCTGCATTAAAACAAAGTATTTTGTGTCATTGAGTCGTGCGGACAGTCTATGGATTCGTAGGGTCGCCACCATTGTCTGCCTCCGATCGTGATTTTCACCGACTCAACATGGCTCATGTTCTATGTTGATGTGTCGACATATCGGAACCTCTGAATGTGTCGGTCGAATTCGGCAACACCCTGTATAATTTTTGTAACTAAACATTTAAAAATAAAATTGAACAACACTGGGATGAACTTCAATTTGAAATATAAAAGGCTGAAGGAAACTATTAGAAAACCGATTGCAGCCTTTTATAAGGAAATCGCTTACACATAAATTTATGTGAATATATATATGGTAAGTAATCTAGCACTCACATATTTTGTGCCTCAAACTTCCCTCTGTTTGCTGTTACGTCTGGTAACAAATTGTAATGGGTTTTCTTAAAATCTTACGTTGACTACTGCTTCATTTTCTAGATTAAGTATGCCCACCCACTCATTTTAAATTCTTTAAGAAAAAAAGATTTTTTTTCTTCTTATGATATATCTAATATGTTTATATCTACTATAAACATAATAATGTCCTTGCTACAGTAAACTTTTAATTTTATAACACACGAAATTTATTTACATCTCAGATATTGCTAAAATGTATAAAACTACATTCGATTTGTGATTTTTTAGACTTATTTTAAAAATATATGATGTCCCAAATGATGAATATCATGTCATATGCAGCATTATAATCCTTAAAATTTAATCACATTTTCTTATAAGCATTATCTTTGTTATTTCATCATTATAAGGTATTATTACTTTCAGCAGGGAAAAATGTCTTGTGTTTGTTATTAAATATTGAAACATTTTATTTTGTTTAAATATCTTTACAAAGGGGTCTATTAAAACTTCTGCTTAACATTCCCTTTGTGAGTCAATTGATTTAATAAACATTCTCAAAAACATTAAAGTAAACATAAAAATAATTTTTCAAGTAAAAGTGGAAGGGAAAAAATCCATGAAAATTTTCACACACACATTAAATTTTACTATATTTTGGATGCACTTGTTTCTATTCAAGTAAATTCAATAGTTCAGTTTGTGACGGGGCTTTGTCGCGTTTTCACACTAATCCTCTTCGGGAATCTTTGGGACCAGATTTGATTTATTTCAATCCAATCCTCTCAAGAAGAAACAGTGATATGCAGATTAGTTAATAGATACATAATGGAGCTTTAGTACTCACGTGGTAGAATGGTAGAGGAGAAGGAGACAAAAAGCTGAGATGCTGAACGCCGTAAGCTGTTGGTAAGATATAGATATAGAAGCATAATTATAGAACGGGCTTTAGCGAGTTAAGGAATTTAAGGCATATAAAGAGATTCTTAGGATAACTTCTAATAAAGATAAGTGATTAGGATTTCAGGCGCTATTTACTTCGAATTTAGAATTAATATCATTCCTGATTGTATCCCTACAATAAGACTTGTGTTGTTTGTATCAATATATCGGAATACTAATAAATTAGATTTATTATGGCGAATATGGGTGATCAATAATTTCCACCTACAAATATATGTCGCGTAGAGGAAGAGATGGTACCCTCGTGAAGGGGGTTTCACAAGTTCTGAGAAGGTTTGGAGAAATTTCACGAACTCATTATTAATTTCGTAGACGACTTTCTTGACGACAAATCTCTTAATTCTGAAGGATTTCTTATTAGTATCGCACTAAGAAGTTACACGAAGGCTCACTCAGAGCTACAAGGCGCGTCCGGAAACTAAGTATCTCAGGAGAAGCGGTTGGATCACAGTTCAAACCTTGCGGACACATGTCTCACATGTACAGTGACGCCGTGATTGTGTTGTTTTTATACGTGTTAGTGAGTGCTCAAAATGTTTAAGACGATTGCCGATCCCTCCGACTGTGAAGTGCGTTCTGTAATTCGTTTTTTGAGTGCAAGAAATGTTAAGCCAGTTGAAATTCATCGTCGACTTGCAGAGATTTAAAATAAATTGTAATGAGTAATGGAATGGCGAGAGAGTGTGAATTGGATAATTCAATGATGTTCACAACGAAGCAAAGAGTGGCTGTCTTCTGTTGTTAAAGATGGTTTGGTTAAAAAATTGGGTGGTGAAACAGACACACAAAAAGATTGTTTTGTAATGAGTTTCAAAAACTGTTCACTGGCGGCAAATTTCTTTAAAGAGGGTTTACACAAGCTGGTTTCCCAAAATGAAAAATGTCTGAGCAATGATGGTAAAGATATAGAAAAATAGTTTCCAACATTTTCTTTCATGCAAAAATTATTTTTGTATAAAAAAAAAAAAAAGAATTTTTATGCAAGTTTTTCCAAGACGGTACTTAGTTTCTGGACATGCCTCGTAGATCTAAAGATTGAACATATTTTGACATTTAACTCTATAAACTTTTCGATCAAGAGACATGGTAAGGTTTCAGTTGCCTACATTTATTGAAATTGGCAGCAATATCTATTATTTCGTATTGAGGCCTATCTCGTTTCGAAATGTCGTTTTTCAAATCATTGATTTGAGATCGAATTACTAGGCCGTCATACATCCTGAAATGACATTAATTTGCATATTTATTGGAATTAAATATATATCTTATCGAAATATATCTTTTCGATTTTACAAACTCGTTGGTCTTATAATGTAACTTATTGTAATAATTTATACAGTACTACTGCTGCTTAATGTTTCCACAGGATGTACAGGTAACAGAACTGTTTAATAAAGTAGTTATTACGGAAATGAGTTCAGAGCAAAATTAAAAATTTTTTTCCAATACATAAAAATAAGTTTTTTCTAATGGGTTGCATATTGACAACTGAGACTTTGCAGACACGGAAAATCCCAAAATGTGCCAATTAATGGCGCTTGAACTAATTTTTTATTCGGCTCTCGCCGGATGCTGTGGTGTAATTTTGCAATGAGTGCCAGCGATGGACGCACTATTCAGCTACGCGAGGTTTTCTGGCAATGGACCTCGTCATTTTTAACCATAGTCAAGTGACGAGGATGACACCTGAGCCAGCACCCTCTCTCCTAACTTCTACATTAACGGGTTTGATTGATTGAATATTAACGTCGCACTGTTCAGCTACACGAGGGCTTTTGGCGACGGACCACGTCATTTTGAACCATGGTCAAGTGACGTGGACGACACCTGAGCTGGCACCCCCTCTCCTAACTACCACACCACACCAACGGGAGGACGTTTCAGCTCTCGACAGATTTAACGTGCATCGCTGCCCTACACGGCGGGTCTTGAGTGGTATTGGGCTCGAACTCGTGACAAGGCAAGCCCATAACACTCGGCTACCGCGACCTCTACATTAACGGGAGGACGTTGATACATTTAAAGCCATCGGCCCCCTCTGCGCGGTGCATCTTCAGCGGTACTAGGCTCGAACTCATGACTCGCCAGCCACGAATCCGTTACCTTGACCACACCGAGAGTCAAACTGATATTCAAAGGATGTTTCACATGCCCCATAATCATGTGGAAAGCGTGCCTACGATTTGCACATCAAGAAATCTATCGACTTTAGCCGGTAACGAGCCTGCAACCTTAGGCTTAGGAAGTGGGTGCACTATCTCTAAGCCACCGAGCCACAAAAATCAGTTGATAGGTTTATTTTACGAGACATTTTCAAAATCAGTACCAAAAACTTCTATGTCAAACACACAAATGACTCTTTAAAAAAGATATTGGTACAGTTCAATTATATTTTTTTAAAGAGAGGCATATGTGAACATTTATTTTATGGAATGTAAATGTTGGTAATCGCAAAGGTACGGTCAAATTCACTCATGTTTTTATGATAGGAATTCGATAATAAAAAAAACTAATATAAGTAAAGAAAATAGTAGTTACGTTGGAAACAGATAGGTATTCGATTTCGCTTCAGTAAATCTCAGTTTGTCCGAAATATCGAGGCCATAAAAATTTTGGAAGTTTTCCATTATATTCTATGGATATTAATAGTTTTGAAACTATCGCACTTTGGTAGTGTGTGTTTTATAAAAAAATCTAATATGTCTTTATTTGATTTTTAAACATTGATTTCTATCGTGTTTCACGTATTAGGAAAATCATGTGAAAGCTATTGAAATGAGTGCTTATAAATCACTTTTTTTTAGAAAAATAAATTCTGCAAATATTTTTAAATAAGTAATTTCAAATATCAGGTGACAATACGATACAATCAAGTAGCCTTTCAAACAACTATCAAAATTTAGAATAATTCAATACTTATACAAATTTTTGCTTCCCCGCGACATTTTAATTATTTTTCACTATAGGTGAAATATTTAGCATACGGTCTCAAGAAAAAAATTTATTTTGACAAAGAAGAATGAATATAAGGATTTTCCTTCTTTTCTTGAGAGTTCGCAGAATTTTTCTATGCCTCTTTGATTTTGGATTTGCATGTCAGTTACTTCATGAATTTTATAATTTTTCTGAATGTTCATCTTTCAGTAAAATAAAAAAAACTGGATCGTCACTATTCATTTTGTGAGACAAATTAAATACTTTCAGAATTCTTCATTAAAATGAATAACATCACCAGCGTCACCAAGGACCACAGTTTTGAGAAAAATTCATTTATTTCACTGTAAGGCAAAATACTGATGCTCAGATTTAGACGTCGACTTTAAAAATTCTGATCCGTGGGTGACTCAAGAAGTGGATTCTTTTTTCTTCCATAAAATACTATTTGAGAGCACAAGGGCCGTTTTAAAGATTACAAAACACGGCAATAATAATAAGTCATGTTTTTTTAATAATTTTTTTTTATTTACGCAGCGATATGCCTTTTTAATATTTGCGTCATGCTGTTAGTTGTGATGCACGGGATGTGTTGTGTTATGTATTTTACGCTGTGTTATGTTATGTGATATGTTGTGCTGTCTTTTGCGTAGTGCTTTGTATTATGTTATGTATTGCGCCATTTGTTGTGTTTTGTGATATATTGTACTTTGTGTTTTCTTTTGTGTTACCTGATATGTTGTTTTAAATGTATTTTGCGTTGAGTTTTGAGTTATATAAGGGGATATGTCGCGTTATGTGATGTGTTGGTTTATGTGTTTTCCGTTATGTTGTGTTATATAACATGTTGGGATGTGTATCGTTTTTTGCGTTGTGCTTTGTGTTGTGTTTATGTCACATGTTGTGTTGTGTTATGTGTTGTAAGATATGTCAAATAATGAAATGTGTTCTGTGATATGTTGGTCATGTTTTGTGTTAAATGTTGTTACGTGGCATGTTTTGTATTATGTCACGTGTTATGTTAGATTATATTAGTAGATATAAGCTAAATATATATATATATACGTAGTATTATATTTACATACAAGAGAGAGAGAGAGAACATATTTTTTTAAAATTTTATTATCGTTGGTTACTATTGATTGACGCACACTCAATGGCGAATCATCGATAAGATACGACACTGCATCTGTCACCAGGGGTAGAAATGACGATTAAAAGCTTAAAATATTCTAACAGAACAAATCTTGCCCTCTCAAGTGCTACAACGGAATGAATTCTTGCAAACCCATTTATCTCAATGGGAGCGAATACATTAGTACTGTGGTCTCAGTTTACAAAAGCTCTTGATTTAAATTTAGGGGAACCAAACAAATTGTAATTAATTCAAAATTTCAACTCTTGACCTCCGATTTTTGTCTACATAAATATTCATTTTTATGAAACTTTCCATTGGATTGAACAAAATTATAATTAATAAAATATCTTCCAAGGCTTTCTCTTTTTAGTTGTCAGTACCCTAAGTACTCTTCATCTAACGCCATGAGTTTGTAAGGACATGCTTCCCCACCTATATTTTCCTTCCCTTCAGTACTCGCCCTTACGCAAAAGCATTTTCCTTCCCCGTCTTATTTATTGTCACAGCGTCGTCTATCTCTCGTAAGCGATGGGCGTAATCAATTTTAGTGAAGGACACCTCACGTCGTGCTGTAGCGCCGAACCGCTTCTTCTTTGAAACCGTTCGGATTTTGAAAATGACAGCTTCGTAAAATGTTATCTAAGCGTTAAATAAATCGTTGGATCGCGTCCAGCACCGCTTCACATTTAATATTTTTCCAGAGATTTGTAAGGATTTATGGAAAGTTTGATTTATAAGAGGATTTAAAGGACAAAACTGCGTTTAGCAAGAGAAGATGTATTAAGAATGATATTTATGAAGAGATGTTCGTCTTCTTTCTAATATAAAATGTTTGAATGTAAGTAGGGAGTATTACGAAATATCACGTATTTGTGAATTATGTATGTATTTTGTAAGCTCGTAGTAGCTCTTATAAATTATTTTACTAATTTTTTTCCCCTGAGATTCTTCTAAAAAATTATCATTTTACTGAAAAGAAACAAAAAATATGTTCCAACACATTTATATTGATATAATATACTTATAAAATGTATCAGTACTGCACAATGTATTGGGTAATTAATTTATCAATACTAAGTTAAGTACAGATTTAAAACTTACTAGTGACTTCCACGGACTAGTCATATAAAAAATTATATACAAAATTTAATATTATCTTGTAAATTTGTGCGGTTTATAATAAGAGTCGTATGGTAGCCTTACATTATTATTACATTCTCTAGATTGTTATTGTACGGAGGAGGGATGAAAATTAGGATTGAAAGTTTGAGAAGTGCTGTGTTAAAAAGTGTTATGCAATTTTAGAGAATAGTTGCAGTTTTTTTTTTTTTTTTTTTCGTGAATGTCTTGATCAGTAATTTGAGTACAAATATAGAAATATTAGGAAATTTATTATTCGTGTAGTTTCATTGTTATTTCACTTCTATTAGCGTAGAATGTTTTCCAATGATAAAAAGATGGATATCAGTTTTTTCTAATTCGATTTTAAAAATACTTGTTTAATGACTGTAAGAAAAAAACTTCACGCGTAGCTATGTATACAGAAAAATGGTAAATATGAATCATTAGTTATTAGATAACAAATTCATAAAAATAACAAAAAGAAACTGGGAATCAAAGAAAAGTTAAATGGAACCTAGAAAGTTAGAATGCAATTTCTACATGAGAATTAAATAACGGGGTTACACCAGTTTCACTGTACAAACCTCCCTTCTATGCAATGTAATGGAGGATGATCCAAAACTAAGTAAATAAAAGGGTACAATATATAAAATTTCAAATGGGATCAGCAATGCAATCACGTGTTTCCCAGCCAGTCAGTTCATGGGCTTCACTGTTGCCAAATTAAGATTTTACAAGAAAAAGTAAACGTTTATAAACAAAATGCAATCGATTAAAAAAAACACTATTATACAGGCTTTAATTTTGTATAAACTTTCTGATCAACTTAATACTTGAACATTTTTAAACCTCTACCCAATCTGAAATTATGTATCTGGATCAACAATAAGTAGGAGTCTAATGTGAACTTTGAATTCAAAGGAAAACACGGGATTATATTTATCACATAACCGTCATGAATTTAGTAGAAAAGAATTCAACAAATGAAAGTTTGAAAACCATCAAATATTACAGAAATGTTACAAGAAAATATGCAGGAAAAGGAGGCGCGACAATAATACTAAGCGTAAGACAATCCTCAACTAACATTATAAAACATAGTTTTAAAAAACACAAAAAGCAGCACGTTACCATTACCAAAAGAAAAAAAAAGATAAGCTGCTTAAAATGTTGAAATTTTTAAGTGCATAAAATGTATTAGAATGTCTATTTAAAAATGTAAATTGTCAGAAGAGTAGCAATTTCTAATATTTGCAGCTGAACCACTGTTCAGCTGATTTGTGATCCAACTGTTACATGGTGTATCTGAACAATAAACGAAAACTTACAAAACCAATTAATGTATTTAGGATGTATAAATATTTTCAAAAGATTTAAGCGATAATCATGTTCTAAACAATAAAAGAATGTTATAACACTCTTAAATTTGGATAATTTTTAAAATTACTTCGAAATAAGAAATTTAATATAATATTTCTAAAAAGTATAAAAAATAATATATTTCTGTTTCTTCTTTCTAATTATTAAGTTAAATTTCTAAGAAATTAAATAATTTATAAAGCCTATATAAGAGTATATATATATATATATAGTTATCCCCTAAAATGTATTTTATTTGTATAAAATTCAAATGCACATGCATTCATTTCATCATAAATATTACTTAATATTTTGTTATGAACTATAAAAAAATAAATTCCAAAATTCAACTTTGTTTGATTTTTTAATTTGTAAGTTGAGATAATCAGAATGAAAATAAAATTTTTGTAATAAAAAAAAGTATTTGAGTTTTTTTACGAAAAGTAATCAAATGTATATTTGATCTAGAGAAAGTGTGACCTCAAAATATATTTAAAAAAAACAACAACTTTTGTATATGATCTAAATCCTTTTTATTTTGCTTATCTTTTTTCTTACTTTAAACTAGTGATGTTTTGATAATTGGGTTATCACTGAGGATAATTATCTCATCATTCGATAAAAATTAGATCATCAAATAACTCTGATATATTGCCCATCAACGTTTTTAGTAGTCACTAATATTTGTGAATTCATCTTTTCGCGATTTAAATGGAAATGTTATTAAAGAAATATAAAGAATGTTGCAAATATAGGTGATGCACTCTGGATGGAATTTAATAAAACTAATTTTGAATTTTTTTAATCTTCACTAAAAGGTAACCGTATCAATAATGGGTTAACTTTCTGAAAACTTTTGAATGAATAAAATATGAACGACTAGCTGGTTTACCCGTTCTTCGCACGGGTGAATTGAAAAATTAAACAATACATATTGAAGGATAAAGAAGTTTTTAATGAATTAATTTTACGTGAGTTGCACATTAAAAAAACAAAAAAAGCTTTTTGTATACTTCAGCTGAAAAAAAAAGTTTGTTAAATTATAAGTGTGTAGATCTAATAGCTGATAGAAATTATTTTTTTTTATTTATAACTCCCCGTAACTCTCTTGTGGGTCGATTTTTGAAAACATCTTCTTAAGATGATCTCTGATCAGCAAAAGGAACACATTGTTATAAGTTTTGTGTAATGAACGCATAAAATAGTGTATATAACTTATATCTATAGAAGTGTAATACGTTACTTTCTATTACTTCTGTAATAGAAAGTCTTACGAAATAGTAATAGTCTTACGAAAGTTCTGTTGTATTATTTTATGTTAAAATTGTAATCTACCTCACACTCGGCCTGTTCAAGCATTCGCAGTTCCTGGCGTAGACAAAACAAAATGGGAAAATTTTTGCTTCTCACATAAAAGATATATCCTGTCGCGGGATTTTTTTGCAGATGGCAGAATTTTTCAATACTTACTTGAAAATTATCGTTAAATTTTAGAGACTTCAGCAACACGCAATATCGTTATAAATTATAGCTTATGTGTTATTCTGATGTATAAGCTATATCAGTGTAAAGTTTCATTAAAATCCATTCAGTTGTTTTTGCTTGAAAGAGGAACAAACATCCAAACATACTTTCATATTTATAATATTAATAAGGATTTATGCTTGCTGACTTGCACTTTTTATTTCCAAAGACATACAATCTTCACTGATAATTTAATACAATTTCAAAATTTAGAACATGACCAAAACGGAAGCATAAATATTCATTAGAAAAACTATTTATATAACTTTAAACTTGTATTTCACATATTTAATGTGTTTTGCCGTAATGTGATGTGCTTGTGCATGCGTATAAGACTCTCCAGAAAATTAACTTTTTTAACACAGTATTTTGATTCCGAATTCAGTTTCTCAAATTTGCATGAAATCTTTCTTCATTGATTATAGACAAAAATTTTAAATAATGTGATGCTAAGGAATTAAAAAAAGAGGGAGAGGGAAATATTTTCTTACGTACAGATGGACAAACTTTTTAAGCACATTATAGAGAAATGCCAATTCTCCCCCCCTCCAATCCTTCTGCTTGGGATTGCAGCCATAAAAACTCTTCAGTTTAAGCAGTTAAAAAAAATCTAAAAGAACCGAGTTTTTTAAAGACGTTAAAAGGGATGAAAGACGGTTTATGTCAGAAAAGAAAAGAAAAAAAGAATCTAATGCTTAGCCATGCTTCATGTCTGTAAAAATAAAAAAAGAAAGGGTTTCAAGGGGAAGACATTCACCTTAGAAAAAATGGAAAGGAAACGACAGAAATAATTTGTATCTTTCCGAAGTCACTATGAATGCGGAATATGAAACATGGTATATTATAGGTTTATTTCCTTATCCATAAGCCGTATTGTATATTATTATTTAAGAAGAAAATAGGAAGTTTTTTTTAAATGTAAAATTTTAAAACCTTATTTTAGGTTTATGTATATACACGGCTTCAAAAAACAGCTCCCAAAGTCTGCACAGCTAGATTCTTGTCTCTCGTTGGGAGTACCGTACCAAGAACTGTACCTGTACAATCCTTAGATTATGAGAAAAATAGGAAAAACAAAGCATGTCGGTCCAAGGTCCTTTTAGACCCATCAACAGCAGAAAGTACGAATATTTAAAAAGATTGACGTTTAAAGTGTCCACCGTGCATATCAAGGCAGGCTTAAGCGCGCCGAGGAATGGATGAATGTACACCTCGAAGCAGTGCGGTATCCACTGAAGTACAAACAGCAAATGCAAGAGCAACGAAGTCCATTTGTGTTGCCCCGCCCCCCCGGCCGGCGCGAGGCAACGATTCCTTGAGATTCTCCCAAAGGAAAAAAATCCCACGGCGTGAGATCTGACGATCATGGTGGTCATAGAACCGGACCTTCACGTTTGATCCAACTGTCGGGGTATGCTATCTCCAGCTAATCATGAACAAGAGCACAAAAATGCGCCAGAGCCCCATCCTGAACCAACGTGCTTCATCATGCCTTCTTTTACTGGAATCTAGCTGTTCAAAGTTAAAGCGCTATTTATAGAACATCCTGTATATGTATCGGTTAAATCTAATGAAGTAAAGCAGACATTAAGTAGTAAAGTCGTAAGAAGGTACAGTAGAACGTCGTTTATCCGAAAGTTAATTATTCGGAGCGTCAAATATACGAACCAGTTTTTTTAGAGACCTTGCAGCGAAAAAACGAAGGTGTACAATGAAATAGTGAAAAATAAGGGATTATTTCCCACAATAAAGGTAAAATTGCGACATTTTGCACCTATTTTGCTTTTTCTTCAAGTACGTTTCCCACGTGTGATGATTTTGAATATTCGTATAGTGTCCGGTTTCATATACTGCATGGATCGTATTCGGTTTTCGATTATCCGAACAATCGCGTATCCGAATGGTGTCCGGTCCCAACTGATTCGGATAAACGACGTTCTACTGTGATATACAACCTTAATAATACACTCTCTTACCTATAGTAGCACAAAACTCTTAGATTATATATATATATATATATATATATATTTGCAACATAATTTATATCCAGTTAATAAAAATAGTGATAAAATGAATAATAAATTTTACACGGTACTATGTGTTTAGCATATATGTTGACCCTATTACATTTCTCTATACTTTCATTTGTAATTAGTTTATAATGATGAGTTTTTATTAAACTATACATTCTTTATATCTATTAATTATTTACCCTAAATTTTAGATGGCAATGTGTACACTAATTTAATCAAAATGGACTCGAGATCTCATAGTTTATTACTTTGCTTACATATTTTCTCAGTAAAATACGCTGTTGCTTTCATTGCCGAATAACTATGAAGAGTAATTATATTCAATGCAATATTGTTCTCTACATTGTTTTGGATCTTTACGGGTGAAATATTTAACTCTTCTGTTACTCTTGGCTGCTAGGGATTTAAATTTTTACTTTCTAATTTTAATACTTATTTTTTGCACACACGTCTAAGTAAATAGAACATTTTTTTTTTAAAACTAACGGATTATAGTGTTTACACAAACACACATTATTTCTATATGCTAATTTTAGTATTAAAATTTATTTATATTTGGGCTTCTAATTTTATTTCAATTTAGTGGTGTAAGCAAATAAAGAAGATTCACTCTATATGTCTCGATGTTTAACCCTGCACTATTATACTCTGCCAAGTCTAAAAATTTACATCTGTGGTCATTCTTTTACTTTGTCCTTTTCTGTCTTGCTATTCTTTTTTCCTGTTGTTTAAAATTAATTTAGAATTATTGTAATTTAGTACATCATTAATACACTCATATATACCGTATTTACTCGAATCTTAGCTGCACTTTTTTTTCCTATGTTAATGCTATTGAAAATCAAGTGTTGTTTAGAATCGAAGGAAAAAAATTCGTTGATTGGGACAATTAGGGCAATTACAGGCTCTTTAATGTACATAAAAGTTTATAAAAATGGCTAAATAACTAATTATTTACTTCGTATTAGTTATCATTTTAAATTTATTTTAATTTTGTAAAATTGGATATCGATAAACCCTTTTATACTATTTCTCATTTTTCACAAAAACTTGTTGAGAATTAGGGGTGCGGCTGAGAATCGATGACGGCTTAGATTCGAATAAATACGGTTCATGCGAAACCTACCTCAACTCCGATAAAAGTATTTTTCTTATAAAAAATTTTTTATTATCAATACTGAAGTAACTTTAATAAAAAATACGAATACAATAACCAAAACTGTCACTTGCAGTGATTAGTGTGCAGTGTGTATAGCATTTTTTATCAACTGAAGTAATGTATACTGTAGGGCAAGAAAAATTTATATTTGTTATATCCTTGAATATAGTTTTTGTAACCAGCATAATAAATTATCACTTTCTCTTCATTGAAGTTTTAATGATATTCAAGAACGCCTTACGATAAAACATTGTTTCACACTATTCTTTCTAGACTATATAATTCAATTTCTGTTAAGCTTTATTCTAATTTAAATAGGATGATAGTCATAGGCATTCGAATTCAGATCCTGATTTCAACCATAATTAACAAGCGAAATTGTGAAGCATGATACTTTCTAAAATTGCGAGGTATGAAAGACCTTACGTGGAGGGGTGTGGAAATTTGAATCTGGAAGTATTCGGATTCTTTCAGACTTTATATTTGATTGACGAGATTGATAATAGTTAGTTCACTGTATATTATTGTTACTCAATCTTTTTGTTCTGGAATTATTAGAATGTTACATTTACGAGAGGTTTTTCCTACAATAGCATTTATACGTCCTTCGATAAAATAATTTTTTTGAAATTAATAAGCTGAAACAAATCATTAAATGCATACGTAATTTTCTTTTAAATATTCAGTGTACAGATTACTTTATAATATTAAAAACTTTGCATAGTTTTCCCATTTGTTGACGATATTAAGTTAAATTTTCGCAGCGTTGTTATCAGTTATAAAGAAGCATTTTATTTCAGTATTTCTCTCTTTCCAGAGGGTGAAAAATGACTAAACAAACATAATGTAATTCAAAGATTAAGTAAAATTGATTTATTCTCAAGAGATGGCGCCACACAATAGCTTCAATAGTATTAATTTAATTCAGAATTTTTTTAAATTATAGTTTTAAAAAACTAGATAAAACGCTTTTATGGTTAATCGAACTAAAAAGTAAAAAATTCTTAATATAAGAATAAAAATGATTAACAAGAAAATTAATGTCCTAGTGGAAGAAGCGTGGGGTGCTCGATATCATTTGTCATTTAATTTCTTGCTAGTTTTATTTCGAAATGCTGAGTTAGTGTCAAAATGTTGTTCTCCCCCACGCTCTTTTACACAATAACATTAATTTTCTCGCGTTAATCGTTTTTTTCTTATATCAAGAATTTTTTTTTTTTATTTTTTAGTTCTATCTACAATAAAAGCATGTTTTTTTTTTTAGTTTTTTAAACTATCATTGATTCATTGATGAATTAATCTTAAAGGCGTTATTTCTTTATCTTTGGAATACCCATTGGCATCCTATCAGTGCGTCGATACGGCCTGGTTTGTAGAATGTAGGATCAGCCAACTGAAGGAAATCTGGAAGAGCTAAGTTTGGAATATTTAATGCGGAAGAAGGTGTAAATGATATTTCTCACTAGAAAGAGCTCAATTTTCTCTCTGAAACTTGTATCAGCATTAGACATAAAAATACACGTTTTGAATTGAAGAGTTTGTGAGAAATTATTATTTTTTTATTTTAATCCGGTAACCTCTTAATCAATTATCAGCTGTTTTGGTAAAATGAAGCAATGAACGATGTTTCATTCCACAGATCCAACAAGAGAATTTAGAATAACATACTTAATGTCTAAGTTTAGTAATTAGAACATAAATTATTCTTTTTCACACGCACGAGTCTTTAGAAAAACTAGACAATTGCTTATATTATGGTAAGAAATTGGTGACGTACCCTTCCCAATCTCACGTAAAGAACACTTTTTTTGTTTGATGTATTCGTATTAACCACGAGCGTTTTCTCTTTTAGGGTTGTAACTTAATCTTTCAGTCGTCAAATCTGGAAATGATATATGGAATTAGTCACCAAATCTGGAAATAGTTAATTCTAATGATCATAATCGGGACAATAGAACAAAATTATGAAATTATTGTATTGCCATCACGGTCCTAGACAAGTGTGCAAAGTTTCGAATTAATCTGACCTTTTAAAGTAGGGAAAAATCGAGTTCAAAGATTCCGTTACATACAAGTGAAGTTCATAAAAGCGTGTTAAAAAGATCTTGAACCAAAAATATAGAATACATATCAATGAGTTACATACATATTTGATATGTTTCACGAAAATTTAAAATTGTAGCTCTTGTTATAATTCTTTAATCCTTGTGTATGTTTAATTTTAAAAGAATATAATATAGAAATAATATGATATTATTTATTTATTTATCAAATGCCAGGCTATTGACCACCATTAGGCAACGAACTCTCTCTCCAATATTTCTTCACAAGACAGTCAAAACTCTGAAGTGAAGAGCACACGTTTAGATGAGAAGCGTCCATGACTTGTCCAGAAGCACACAAAACACAAAAGGAGGAGTCAGTCAGATTAAAACGAGCACAAAGGCAGTCAATCATCTAAACTCAGCCACAGCAGCAGCACGAGGAAAGTCCGAGACACAGTCCCCTCCATGATTTATTTTTGGCTGCTTTCGAAAGCATTTTTAAAAAATTCTGTTGATTTCAAATTTTGCTGAGTGAAGAGGCAGGTCTCTATTAGATCTTTGGAGAATATCCGTGCCTCATTTTGCTAAAAGGTCCTTTTCCCAATGATCACACACAATGGGAAGGCACCCACTGGAAGACAACCTTAGTTTGAATTCTGCAGAGGGCAGAATTCAAATTCTCCCTGCAATCCTGGGCTTAGGAACTTTTGTCTTGGTTACTTGCCAAGGCTTGAATGGCAGAACTTGAATCAAATAAAACTACAGCCTTATCAGGAGTGGAGAGACGGACAGAAAGCTGATGAAGGGCCAAATGAATGGCTTCGATTTCACCATCGTAATGAGTTGTATGAGAACCGACATGAGAGTAGAAGGAAAAAAGATCGCAGAAAACTCCAGCACCAGCTCTCTGGGTGAAATCCGAAAGTTAACCATCTGGGTAGATATGAAGTCACTCATCAGGGGGATAACAATGGAACGAAGAGCAAAGGTAATTTTTCCTCACGTTCTGAGTCAAATCTAATCTGATATCGAGAGCTATAAATTCCAGTGGATTTATGTGAGATAATAGTTGTCATTAATAGTATTATATTGGGCGATCACCTGGACGCACTGAAGGAAACCCGAGTCTTTAGATTACGAGATTTGTTAAAGTCGTATTCACGCCATAAGGAAATATTTGGGAATCTATTATTAAGGATAGCTGCATTCCTCCAAACCAAGTGAGTCATTGGCTGTAGGTCACAAAGTAAATGCATAGCTAGTACAGGAGTAGTTTTAACACCTCCAGTAATCAAGCATAAGGCTCGGTTTTGGAAAACATGAAGCATTCCTAAGACTTTATTCGAAGCAGAAACCAGCACTTCATTACAATAATTTAAAACCGACTGGACACAGGTCTCATAAGTAATGCTAAGGGTAGCTATGCCACATACCCATTTAGCACCAGCTAGACTTTTGATAGCGGGAAGTCGTTGCCTAGATGACGTGTTCAAAATTCTAGGTCCATTTCAATTTGCTATCGAAGATGCAGCCAAGGTCAGTTGAAACGTCATTATGCTGCAAAAGAGGGCCTCTAAAAGCAAAGTTAGCAGTGAAAGGTTGTCTATTTAAGGAGAAATACTGACTAGTAGTTTTCCCTAAGTTTATAGTCATATTATTCTCCAAACACCAGACCTCTAGTCTCTCAAGAGACTTATTCAGGGCACTGTTTAGCTCGGACTGCTCTTCTTTGGATGCACAGCACCAAACAGCAAGATTGCCCGCAAAAAGGGCGGCATTAGTTCATTAGAAGTCAAAATACCAGGCAGGTCATTGATTAAGATATTGAATAAAAGAGGGCCGATCACAGTGCCCTGGTGCAAGCCAGTTTGTTTAAAGCTGGGCACAGAGTTTCCAAAACGAATGGCACAGAAGCGTTGTGAAAGAGAACTCTTAATCCAAAAAAGCATATTACTGCACACACTAAAGTTTTGTAATTTCTGGATACATTTGAGTCGCCAAACTTTATCAAAAGCAGCCTCAAAGTCCACAAACACAGCTAAGACAGAACACCTCTGATCGAGGGCGGGTGTCCTTTACGGTCAGGCTTAGTAAGGTAACTTGTTTGTAAGCATCGACTTTCTAAATCCGGCCTGAGTTGGGGATAAAAGGTTATTAGACTCGAGGAACCAGCTTAGACGAGATGTAATCATTCTTTCCCATGACCTTAGATAAAATACTTGTCAAAGAAATAGGTCGATAGCTATTTAAATTATCCGAGGGTTTATTACTTTATAGGAACAAAGACAGCCTTTTTCCAAATCGCTGGAACACCAACGTTTCAACTGTAGTTGTAAAGCTCTAATAGTACAGAGATTGCGTTTCTACCGAAATGTTTCAGGAATTCAGGATGGAAATTATCTGGGCCAGGGATCTTGCCACTCTTAACATGTTTAATAGCCTCTATAAGTTGAACCTACCATATTGAAGTTTTTATAAAAAATCTCGTGTCCCCCATTTAAGGAAAAGGCGGAGTTCCCCTCTAATAGACTTCTGTTGGGTCTAAAGGTCTCTCCTCAAGGAAGGAATTAAAGGCTTTGGAAATATCTCTGTCATCAGTTAAAACACG
Source organism: Trichonephila inaurata madagascariensis (assembly GCA_019973955.1). Taxonomy (NCBI): domain Eukaryota; kingdom Metazoa; phylum Arthropoda; class Arachnida; order Araneae; family Nephilidae; genus Trichonephila; species Trichonephila inaurata. The sequence continues at coordinate 1,156,712 of BMAV01011392.1, read as the reverse complement.
CGACAACCAAATTTCAACGCTTCTCTGGTGGATGTCATCTTACTGTTCACATAATTGTTAACTTTTTTTGCCATCCTTCCTATAATTAATTTTAGGAATGAAGTTATTGAATCAGTAATTAATATCATATTACATTGAATATGCAGCGGGGCTAGACTTCTTAGTAAGAAACAAATTTTTTAGATCAAACCTCTACAAATAGGGTGGGCAAATGTTTTGGCTTAAAGGCCTGATTACGGAATGGGTGGATACCGGACAGCCACCCATTTTTAAAAAAGATTGCATTCATTACTTAACTTTTCATCTCAAGAAAAGTACCACAAAAATCATAATCAATAAATATAACCTAAATAAAATAGCGGCCCTTTTATTCAATTTATTTCTTGTGCTAATTCTGTGTCATTTATAGCTGCGAGCGCATTTCAGTTAAAAATCAATTTAAGGAGACAAATGTACCTTATAACATTTTTCTGACCGTTTTTTGAAAACAGGAGCGAGATTAAATGTTAAAATTCTCATGGCAGCCAACTCGCATCGATATTTACCCATGTTAATCTTCACATAAAAATACAGACAACATTTTCTCTGTACTTAATTTTCTGACATTCTTTTTTCGGTGGTTGCAAATTAAAAAAAAAAACCCTATTTGTGGGTCTTTGTTTGTCAACTCCTGATCTACATCAAACTACAGTTGCGTCTCTAATATTTTCATAATAATAATTATCTCATTTTGCTAATTAGATTCCTGCGTCCGGAAAAATGTTATATTTATTATTTGTAACTCACACATTAATTCCATTTTTTTAAACAGCTGTTGAATATTCAGTTGCATGTTTATACGCGCAAAACAACAATGTTAACTTGCAAATAATGTACATAAACGTCTTTAAAGATCCACTCTAAAATATTCTAATTATCTGAACGGGAGCATTTTGTTAATTGGCAGATGCTTTTAAATTTAATTGCTTATACATTACATCGATGCAGCAGACCACCACACCCATCTCACCCAAAATATAAGCAAATGAATTCACCGCATAGAAATATTTTTTGTTAAACCAAAGGAAAAGAACGCGTTTCATTTATAACCACGCCCCTTCCATTTCCTAAATAATAACTCCATTACTGATTCGACGTGAAAATATCCCCCTCTCCAACGGTTTTGAGAATATTCCAAGTTTTTCAGAAACGTTACGCATTTGGTAATTATCTTAAGTCATATTGAAGAGGGTTACGGTTTCGACGGAATGTTCCGCGAAGAGAGGCTATATTGAAAAGAATCTATATAAAAAAATTGGGACATTTTAACAGGGAAGAAAAAGATAGAAAAAAAAAAGATACAAATTAATGGACTTAGTCCAGCAGAGTTGCCGCTCGTTATACTTTTTTGTATTTTGGGTGGATTGCGAAAACTATTTTCGGTAAAAAAGACTTTTAACTGGTTGAAAAATAAAATTGATTAGTTTGGCATATAATAATTATTTTATTTATATATAGTCATATTAAAAAAAGATGATTAAAAATTATAGCATACACACTGCACTTCCATGTTCAATTTAAATTTATGCTAACCTATACATATAGAAAAAAAGTGACTAACTCGTCCACTCACCTACTCACTCTCTCATTCATCACGAGAAATCCGGAACTATACGACCTACAGACTTGAAATTGGCCAAACCTGTCCCATTTGTTAACCAGTTTTCTAGTAAAAATGGAGGATGCAATAAATGGCTCTCAAGGGAAGTTACAAGGGGGGGGGGGATTTTGATTGAAAAATCCAATTTTTTAATTATTAAACCTACAGATTTAAAGTTTGGCAAACATGTTTCTTCTGTTCTGTAAAAATTCTCTAAGAACAAGATTTACGGAAATTGACTTCCAATGGAGATGGATTGAGAATATATATAACGAAGTGGAGGTGGGAGGAGGGTTATAGATAACAATAATCCCGTTGTTGAATTGCTTGACCAACAAACAGGAAATTTGCCAAGCATGTTTCTTTTGTTGAGTAGAGATCCACTGAAAACTGGACTTGCGGGAATTGATTCTGATGGGATGATAAAACAGGGGTGTAAAAGCTATACACTTCTATTTCAGACATTCAAGTCTTATCATTTTTTAATCAGAAGACGAAATTTATAATAGCTTTTTAAGAAGTCTCTAATACAATCAAAATCTTACTGATTGGAAGTAGATAAAAATAGCTTAGAAACAATAAATAGTCCTACATTATAAAGCAAAATGGGTGGGAAACAACTAGTATTTGCATTAAGTTATACAATGTTAAAATAATGTTCCTTTAATTCTAAAGATACTATCCGTTTTTCACTATCATATAAAGATTTTTTTTTTATGATAAGCAATTTCCTCTTAAAATTGCATAAATTCAAGATGAATGCTACAAAAGATTTAAAAACTCGGCCAATTATTGTTTTCAGCAGGTTTAAGGCCAGTTTTGGTGACAAGCCGACCTTATTCTTCTATTTATAGTACTGAGTGAAATTCAAAGGATTGTAACGAATAAATCTTCTAAATGTATTAATAATAATCGACTTTAGGTATTTAAGGTGAATTTAAAAATGCATAGATCACAGCACGAATTGACAAACAACTAACAATTATTTGCCCTATTCAGGAATTTTTAAGAAATTCACAGCTGATTGACAGACATATGCCTTATTATATATAACTAATGTGTTACATTCAAAAATTATATTATTAATAATGACAAAATGATATTAAATAAAATTATAAATAAATTTATAGTATTGTGTATGCTTTAGGTAATCTTTCCTAACTTTCCGCTTAGTTGCCAAACAACCAAAAAGCGCGATTTATCCCTTTCTACTTTTAAAAATAAGAAAAACCAGGGGGAAATGTAATCACATATTCAAGTGTAGGGGAATATTTAGCTATTTTTAGAAATTACGTAAGTGTTTAAGAGAAAAAAGTTACAATCTCTCAGTAAGTTACTATGATATTCTTGTTCCAGAAATAAGAAATAAATGTGTCAAAAAAATATTCAGAGTCAAATTTTTTTTACGAATAATCACGAATAAATCTGTTAAAATATAGGTTTTAATCGAGACTTTCGATTTGAAGTAGGGTATTTGTAATTTTGATTTAGACGAAAAAATATACGTAAGATTAAAATTTTAAGTAAATATATTATGAGTTATAACATATACATACATATATACACGGGAAAATACGTTTAATGTGAAAACGCTTTAGACGAAACATAGATTAACATAAAATAATATATCAGTCCCGACAAACTACTATGTATTTTCTTGCATTTAGTTTTCTAAACACGAAACGAAAATCGATTAACACGAAAAAATGTAGAAGTCCAACGCGGGATCCACTGTGCAACAGGGACACAAAGAGCGATTTTTCTTTTTTATATATATGGTGTTTTTTTGTTTTTTTTGTGATTACTATTTATATTCATTAATTAAATTTACTTAATGAATTAATATTGGAAAAAATTATATTAACATCAAGTGTCATCCACTACTAGTTTAAAAAGCTGTATTTGAACTTGAGTGGATGAATAAAATGTATTTTATTAATGATTAAAAATTTGAACAAGATTATATATATATAAAGTATAAATAGGAAGTGAGCTAAGAGTAGGAATTGAAAAAAAGAGCAAATTCCGCAAGTGTTTGAACGGTTTTCATTAGATACATGCATATAGATCTATCTATGTAAATAAAATGTATTGTAATAAACTTAATTTTGTTGAATACATGACACGAAAAAAATACACTGCTGTTTGTACAAAAATGCAACACCATGAGGAAATCATCAGAATTAAATGAACTGTGCAGCAAATATCAATTATAAGATGTTACATAAAATAGTAAGGTTTTAGAGCCACGCGCATACGTGGCGTGTGCAGAGCCCTCTTAACTAATACTGAAAGTGTATAAAAGGAGGGCTATAGCGGGAAGTTGAATATAGTTAATATTATTTGTTAGTGGCGAATGTTTAGAGAGACCTCAGTATGCCTCCACGATGAAATAAGGAGAAATTCCAACAACTGACGGAGTTTGAACGTGGGAAGATTATCGGCCTTCGAGAAGGAGAATTTTCCTATTGCGCAATAGGAGCTCGTGGGCAGCAAAACAGTTCCACAGTGATGCAAGTTTGGAAGCAGTAGACCGGCAAGCACCCCGAACAGCTCGTATAACTGGTATTGGACGACGGAAGGTGATGTCAATGAGAAACGATCGACATCTGCTTCGTATGGTGGTGGATTACCGCACATCTTCCTCCAGGCAGTTGGCAGCACGTTGATCTACTGCTACAGGTGCACTAATGTCGGCTTTGTCAATTCGACGACGTCTGCTGAACCGTGGATTGCGTACAAGGGTGTCTTTATACAGGATCCCCCAAACCATCGACGCCTGCGTCTGCAATGGGCTCATGAGCACAGAGCCTGGCAAGCTGATTGGCCCCAAGTTGTCTTTTCAGATGAATCAAGCTTCAATTTGTGGGACCATGATGGCCGCATTCGTGGTGGACGCTATGCCGGTGAACGTTGCCTTCCAGAGTGTGTTATCGAACGACATAGTGGCCTAACACCCGGAATTATGATTTGGGGTGCAATTTCGTATCATGGACGATCCAATTTGCAACGAATTGAGGGTAATCTCAATAGCAACAGGTACATCCGTGAAGTGCTACAGCCCCAAGTCGTTCCCTTCCTTCAAGGCATCCCTGGAGCTATCTTTCAGTAGGATAATGCACGCCCACGCGTTGTAAAGACTGTTCGAGATTTCTGTTCAGCCCAACGTATGCAACTTCTTCCTAGGCCTGCTTATTCGCCGAAATGTCGCCTATTGAGCCCGTGTGGGATTTGTTTGGTCGGCGTCTCGCTCGTGATCTGCGTCCTGCAGCTTCAAAAGATGAACTTTTGTTGCTCATACAAAAGCATTATGGAATTCTCTTTCACAAGCAGACATTCAAAAGCCACGTCGTATAACAGCACTTATTGCAACGCGTGTTGGCTACACCAAATACTGATTTCGGACACTTAATATTGTTTTCTTTTCTTTTTTTTTTTTTTTTTTTTTTTTTGCTTTAAAAATTCTGTCATTTATTTGTACTAATACAAGTCGTTTTTGCATTAAATTTCATTTAATTCATTTGATTCCTTCATGGTGTTGCATTTTTTACAGTTTATTTTAACACGAAAAAAACATTTGAGTCCCCCTCAGTTTCGTGTTAAATGATTTTCACTGTATTAATTATTGAAGCGTAGAATAATAAATTTGTAAGACAATTAAGACACTTTGTAAGTTTATTTCATTCCTTGCAAATCGCTTCTCAAATCGGTGATCTTGCATATGAAAAGTATGTAGTTTTGGAGATGTTCAAATGCTGGAGCCGTTCTCCTACCAATTTGGAGGAGAACGGCTCCACCAAATGGAGCTCCAATGCTCCAATTTTTGATGTTCATTGAATGCCTTATTCGAGATACAATATCTAGTTTTAAATTGTAACAATTCTATCCATTATTTTCTCACATTTCAACGTCATTTAATTAAAAATTAAACTGAAATTTGTACGAAGTAGGAAAAGAAAATTTTACTCTATTTTTACATTCAGCGTACCGAATTTACTAAGCCATATTTTTTGAAAATGGTGTATTGATTTTACTAGTAGTACTATAGTTACATGGTAAATAATGTTTTATCATTGTTACTATTGTTAATCATCAACCAAACGTTTCTAAAACTGTGGGGTACCTCCTCCAGGGGGAGTGATAGCCCTACGAGAGGGGCGCGAGCATACAGAAAAGGTGAAAATAAAGTTTTAAAAAATTAGAAATTTACTAAAAGGAAGCAAAACAAAATACATTCTGACGTAGTAAAGATAAAATAATTTACACTGATTTAGTATATTTATAAATGCATCATTACTGTCCAATGTATTTGATAATTAATTTATCAATTTAAGTTAAGAACAGGATTAATAATTACTAGCGACTTCTATAGGACTTGTCATATACAAAATTTGATTCTTATCTTTATAATTAAAATCGTGCTGTAGCTTTGGCATCAAAGTGCATTAATATTGAATTCAATACATTGTTATTGTATAGGGGGGGGGGGGATGGAAATTTTGTTTGAAAATTGGGGCGGCAAAAATTGAAAATTTGAGAACCACTGCATTAACCAAATATAACAGAGGAAATATAAACTGCGGACATTATGGGGGGATATTTTTTTATAAAAAGGTGTGAAAATTTTTTAATATTGATTTTGGATTAGCTACGGTGAGAAAATATATTTCTTATAACGTATCATTTAAGCTGTTAGTAAAAGTTTAAAATATACGCATGCAAAACTTGCTTCGTATCAGTAGATGAATTTGTATTGATAACTGAGATACATATTTATCAATATATTTGCCTTATATTGACTTTTAGTATCTATTTAATAGGCCACGGTTTTACGGGACCAAAACGATATAGAGAATTACAAAGAATCAGAACTGAAGTTAATTTTATCTTTTTTGTATCGAGAAAAGAATAACACTTTAGATTACATAAGTAGTGGTTTTTTTATTGCTGTTAACAGGGGTAAATAAACAAATATATTTAAGATTTGATTGCGCCTTTTGAAAAAAAGGACTTTTATCTTATCAATATTGCCCTAATTATTTTTATAATTTATTTTTTTTTTTTTAGCTTTCAGTTTTTTTTATAAAGGAACTCGTGTTTTCATTGAAAAAGTAAAGTATTTTTATCATTGATATTGTTTTATTGATTTGTGAATGAAATTCTTCAAACGGAAGAATTGTTGAAACATTCAAGATTGCTATTGAACGGGATGTAGGTATAATCATCACACCCCCCGTTCACAATGCTTAATTTCTCGCAAATGTATCTACAAGTATTTCTGGTACATGAAACTTCTTTAACACAAACTTAAAGAATATAACGTAAAAAAGCAGAGAAAAAATTATTGATTATGAATATTAAGTAAATCTTTATCTTTCAGAAATTCATCAATACTTTTTCAAAAGCTTTAAAAAGTAATAATACCTATTGCTTTGAAAACTTAAAAAAATTTAAGAAACATTTTTCAAAACGAAGTTTAAAACGCACATTTAATGTATGTTTGAAGGCTAAGTTTTCACAACAGATTACGAAGGTGTCCAGCTTGACCATCCAGACGTTTTCAGACAATGGTCAATAATTTAGAGGATTGAATAGAAAATCTCAGGTAGATTGTCCCATATATTTATCGGGAATAAGATGGGAATTAGAAATATTGAACACCAACCAGATATATAGTGTTTATCAGCTAATAAATGATGGAAGAAAATACTATTCTGTACGCTTTGCTTCTGAAATACTTGAATTGCGAATGTGATTTCAAATATCTCTCCTGATCTTTTTATTTACACGAGGAATACAAACGAAAAATATTAGCAGTTATTTTTCCTGAGTCATTGCTTCACACTTTTGTGCTAGGATATATTTTGTCTTCATTCATCTCTATTCTCATCTATCGCAGGTTTAGATTCGAATGAAATGAATCTGCACATAAACTGATGTAGAATGCATGATACAATTCAAAAGTTGAAAAGTCAATCCTAACGAATCCTTAACGTTCCAATGAAATGAAGTAGATTTTTTTTCAAATTATAAATTACTTATCAAATAAACCCAATTCTTTTAACACGATTTTGAAGTAACACGAATTTAAATAAAGAATTTTTATTTTACGCAAATTTTTAGTTCTAGCAAGAATTTCAAAAAGATTTGGGGATTCATGCCCTTAAGATGAGGAAGATTTGATAGAATTTATGGCAGTTTAGGATAATAAAGAAGTCAGTAATGGCGAAGTCGAAGTTCAGTTATTAAAAGCTGATTTCATTCGCGAGGGCTTGAGAAAGAGAGAGAGAAAGAGAGAAATTGGATACAACTCTACAGAACAGTTTCTTTTACTCGCAATCCTGTCATAGAGCGAAAAAAAATTAAAAGTTCAACGTAATCATAAATTTTTGTGTAGCAGGGTATCAAGTATTATATAAGTAGCTTGAGAAACCAAAAAATAGTCGCTAATCAACAAAAATCTCAACTGAGGGCATTAATAACGAACGAAATTCTTCATTTGAATCAAAAACCGACAGTTATACTAGACATTTCTGACACACACATCTACTGATGATAGCATTTTTTTTATCTAGTTCCTAATAAACGCGCACGCTTGTTACCCATGAATAATTGTTAATTAGTATAGTTTTATTATTAATTTCAATTTGAATTTATAAATGTTATACGTACTCTTGTAGACTATATCAAATTTTCACTGTACACTAATTTCAATTTATTTTGTAAGAATAATGAATTGTTTTTGTTTTATGGATATCTCATATGAATTTCATTATTACTTTTTTTGCATGGTTTATTGGGAAAATATATTTAGAGATTTGTCATCTTACATGATGTTTTAAAACTGTGAAACATTTCCTCAAATTTACCATATGTCGCATGTATTTTTCACACGACTTTTTTTCGCCCGTTTTTTTAAGGAATATATCAACCACGTAAAAAAACAGTTGGATGTATGTATTCAGGATAACATTATCTATTTTAAATTCTATTTCTTTTTTCTAAGGAAACATTGATTTATGAGCTATTGATCGCACAGGGCCTTTTTAGAGGGGATTAAATCGTTTTGTTACAGGATATCAGAACATACTAGGAAATATAAAAGTACATTACCTTTGTACTGAATACAAAAGAGATCAGAATTCTGTATTAACTTAAAATGAATTTCACATTCTAATAGATGCAATTTACTTTTAATGTTTAAAAATCTATGGAAATTTTTTTTGATTACGAAATCGTTGAAAATGAGTCTTATAATAACCAATAGAACATTTAATGGAATATGGGGAAAAAAAGGGAATATTACTCACAGAGAATTAACCGTTGATTATAATGTACTCTAATTCCCAAAAAGATATTTTTATTAAACTAATTTCTTTTCTCTTTTATGCGTTTTTATCATTAAATAAAAATTTAAACCTTTTTATTTTCAAGGTAACGTACCTTAAGTGTCACAGATATACTATCTTAACATGATAAAAAGAAATGTATTCACAAATTTAAAACAACACCATATTTATATTGGCATGACATGGCAATGTTCTGGCACGAGGACTACTTTGTGGAAATCGAAGAAAAAGAGACGCATCTTTCTAAAATGGTTTCATTCATTGGTTTACTTTGTACCTCAGAAAAGGTGTAAATTTTACCATAAAATTCACTAAATATAAGTTACCGTAAAATCCGGCGTATAACACGTATCGCTGTACAACACGTACCCATACTTTCAAACTGCAATGCTTTAATTTATAGGTATAATCACCGCATAACGCGCACCCCCTTTTTTACGAAGAAACCTAAAATATACTTATACAATGCTCTTATGTTTTGAAGTCATTTATTCGAGATATTACCCTAGGTTTTTGAAAAATCGTGTATATTTCTAGATCTACAACCCTTTAAGTTCTTAAGGAATGTCAGGAGAAGTGCGTGCCAGATCAGGTGTTGTCCACGTCACTTGACCATGGTTCAAAATTACGTGGTTTGTCTCCAAAAGCCCTCGAATAGCTGAACAGTGGGACGTTAATATTCACTCACTCACTTAAGGAATGTCGTTTCTTTAAAAAAAAACAGTATTTCGATATATATAGAAGTCTAAATGTTTTTCAATACTCATCTTTTTTTTATTTTTAAAGCTCTCATTTTTTTTATATCCAGTGTATAACGCGCACCAGTAAATTTCGATCTTATTTTTTGGGTTCAAAAAAAAAAAAAAAAGTGCGCTTTATACATCGGATTTTACGGTACATTAAACAGTGGTAGTTCTATTTCATTCATTTATAGTGCTAATTTCATATACCATCTATAGATTCAAGCACATTTTAATTTTAGAATCAATTGAATAATACAAACGTGTCCTATTCCCTTTTCTAATTGTCTCGGTGGGCCTCAACAATATCTCTGTGGGTCGCTATTTGCCTTTACCCCTTACGGAATAAATTAAAACTCTACCACGGATGTGATATATATGAGTTGAACATAAAAAACGTGTCTTAATACAAAGAACAAGTATTGTTTTTTAAAACGAATGTACTTGCTTTATCACATCTTTTTTTTTTATTTTAAAAAAAGACGTAAACATTACAATTGACATATTTATTTATAACAACAGTATCACTTCAGACCATTTAGAAATACACAGGTATAACTTTTAGATAAGAGTTTTTAGATTAACAAATTCAAAACATGGTCTTTAAAACAAATTATCTATGTATCGTGGTCATCGTAACATATTCTCACACAGTGCTATTTACCAATTTATTATCTATACAAGAACTTGTTTACAATGATAAATGTGGAAATTGGCATATACATTACAGATGTGTAGTAACATTTTGAGTCGGTATACACAGAGATAAATTATAGGGTAATACTGCACATGAAAAATAAATTGTGTTCTGAATTTATCAATCTATGATTTTGTAATTGATTTAGTTACCATTGCAAACACACAGAAGGCACGTGGCTACAAAAGTTACCTAACGTTAGACCCAGAAAATAAGACAAAAGGTCCTTAACTGATACAGATCAAAATCAACTGCGTATCTGTTTTATAAATACTTACTAGACAGATAAATAAATAAAGGAAGGAAAAATTAAATAGATAATATTATCTTGAAAATCAGTGATATAATTTTGAAAACACACTTCTAAAAATCTGGTGATTTAGAAGTATATCACATATTTGATAAGAAAAAAAATAGACACCTAAGTCAAAAAAAGAGGAGACTTTACTAGAAAATACTGGGAAAAAAATGAAATGTTTTCTCTTTGTTTATCTTTATTATCATCACTTTTAGGAGTTTGTATATATATATATTTTTTCATAAATGTGTTGACAAAACTTTAGAATGTTACATTCTGAAGTATCTGATAAAGAATTAAAAAATCCACACACACATGATTAGATATCTTTGAAAGATTCCCATTTCTCTGAAACGACTATTTGTATTAGAATTCATTTAAAAAATGGTTTTGAATTTGGATGAAGCTCAAAAAGGTTTGAATAAAAATCAGGGTATTATGCGTAATATTTTGAATTTACACTCTTGGTCACTAAAAATGCAGCATTATGATGAACGAGAGATATCAAATACAAATTTATTCGGCAAGTAAGCGAAAATATAAGATTAATAAAGAATGATCGATAGAACAGCCTCTTTCGATTTCAGAACAAACAAGCAAACAAAAAAATTGGAAGAACAGCAACGACACACCTCAGAATTGAAAACAATTACATTATTCTGAAGTTAATTTATGCTGATTTCAAATGTTAAATAAAATTCACCTAGCATAGCGCCAAGGACGTCTTAAGTTGTCTGATATTCGTGCGAACTGTAATGCGTAACAAATAAATGTGTGTGACTCACAAACCTAGGCTCAAACCGACTCGACAGACTACCACCTTTCGATTGAATGATGGTGATAGGCCACCACTGTGGTTAATTGGCATATAGTTTGTGACGGATCTCTATACGACCATCACATTAATCCTTTGGGGAATCTTTGGGCTAGTATTCACGTTTAATACACAGCTATCCCTCTCAAGAAGAAACCCTGATATGTAGATTAATTCGACTATATAAAGTCAGATTTTGTAATTGTAGAAGAGAAGTAGCTGAGAAACTGATGCGGCTTTCCGAAGGTGAAATATAATTGATATTCACGGATTAAGTTAAAAACGGAGTTTGCTACAATACTAAATTAGTGGATTGGGCATTTATAGTCAAAGATAGATTAGGTTAAATTAAATTGATTACTTGCGCTTGTGTTTACTTAGGGTTTATTGCTTTCTTTATATCATACCTAGGGTTTCCTCTTGTGGTTTAACTTGTTGTTGATTAGAATGCTTGAATAATAATAATTATTATGGAGGTTTCTGGTCCTACTTTGTTTCTTCCTACACTCTTAGGCAGCCAGGACGGTAAGGGAGCGGCTTCAGGGAGTGAATGAGTAAATATTAACGTCACACCGTTCAGCTACACTAGGGCCCTTCGCGACGGACCACGTAATTTTGAACCATGGTCAAGTGACGTGGACGACACTTGAGCTGGCACCCCCTCTCCTAACTACCACACCAACGGGAGGATGTTTGAGCTCTTGACAAATTTAACTTGCATCGTTTCCCTACACGGCGGGTCTTTAGTGGTACTGGTCTCAAACTCGTGACAAGGCCAGCCATGATCCAATACCTTGACCACTCGTCTACCGCAGCCGCCGGCTTCAGGGGGAAGTCGTTCACAAGGTTTGGGGAGAATAGGTCCAGGAATAACAAGTAAATAATACAATTATATTTGCCTCGTGATTTTATTGATGCCAAGTCGAGAACGAGATGAGGCCCTCTACTGGGGCCGAGGTTCGAACCCTGGTATCAGTTGGCCCACGCCTTAAAACGTCTCTGCCTATCAGTGGGTGATATGTTCTAAGGCAATCGTTTGACAGTCACTGTTCTCCTGACCTCTCGCATGATCAATGGCATACATGATCATGCATAAGATCAGGAGAATAGGTGGGAAAAGTGGCAATACAACCGAGTGGGCAATGGAGAATAGTTGAGCGTCTTTTGAAACGAAGTTGCAATCAAGCCTATAAGTTAAGTGACGACAACAAGGCCCAAACCTGTCACAGACACGTAACAAGGACTGTTGCGTGCACTAGCAATACATATTGGACGGAAAAGTATAGTCCAAAAGAACCCCCCCCCCAAAAAAAAACAATAGTACATTAAATATATTTATTAACCTAACAGCAATTTGAACAATAAGGATTAAATATCAAAATAATCCTCTCCATAGAAAATATCAAGAATATGTATTCCTATTTACAAGTTAACCAGGTACGACATTTTCCTCTTGAAGCATAATTTCTGTTCTGTTTCCTCATGAGATTAGAGCTTAATGCGCTGCTGAAAATCATTGTGGAAGGTTTTATAACGTCTTGGCTCTGTGTATTTTATCATCAATTTCACTGAATATGTACGACACATATTTGCTTAGAAGTTTAATAATCTTAATAAACCTTTTAAAATTATTTTAAGGTATTGTGTGAATAATGTTTATCTACTAGGCTTCGTTGTCATAGGGATCACATTCTGGAGTTTCACAGTCAGTGTTATTCATAGCGAGAGAGATATGGGCATCGATTTTGATACAAACTCAAACACTTTAATAGAAAACAATGTGATGAATATTATTTGTCTCAAACTCCTCAGATGAGATGGAATGGAAATTAGGAGGAGAAAAGAATTACCAGCTCATATGTTTCCTTTTCAAGTAATTAATGACGGCAGTAAAATTTGAAAACACTTTTGCTAAAACCACACACAAATTATTATTACTTTAACTATTTTTTCAGTATATGGATTTATATTATATGTTAAGTGAAATTGAACTTTCCCGATTGATTTCAATTTGAAGACGGCGGAGTCATGGAATTAAGTTTCTCCAAACCGAATGACGAGATGGAAATGGGGGAAGCATCTTAACATAAGCAAAGTATGTTATGTGTTATGAACATGTTTCCCTCAGGGGGCTCACCTTCTTTAGGTGGGTACGGGTGTCACACAATCCCGAGGTACTCTCTCTCTCTCTCTCTCTCTCTCTCTCTCTAGTGATCTTTTCCTTTTCCCAAGGCGTTTACTATCTTTGGTAAACACGGGTGTCACGACCCCGGGGTACCCCAGTGATCCTTCTCTATTTTTGACCCTCCATCTTGTCATCCAATTTCTCCTTTTCCCGTCTATACCACAGACCTATAAATGTTTGGCACAGTATAGCCAAAACTGGCTCTTGCACCATAAAACACCAAACTCAACTCAACTTATCAACATGTTTTAGAAAGTCCAAAGTTGGGTTTAAAAAGTCATTATGAAGTTATTCTCTGTGAGTAATTAGAACTTTGTCTATAGCTCTACGCAGGGACGTCTCAAGGTATGAGCCAACTGTGCCTGAGACTTGGACCTCGTTTCGTTCTCGACTCTGTCTTGATAAAATCATGATCCGGATGATTTTAATGGCCAAATATTATTCTCGTACATATTCTGCGAAAACTGGGGAATTTCAAACGGTATGTCAACTGGCAAAAGTGGTAAGACTGTATTATTATATGATGACCGTCGGTCGAGTCGGTTTGTGCCTAGCGTTTTGAGATCGTGAGTCGTGCACATTTGTTTCAAATTACCGTTTGAACGAGTATTTGACAAAGAATGCTATATATTGTCTACTTTTAAAGAACTCAGGCAAGGCCTTAAAAATATCTTCTCTGGGCCCAGGGCTTCAAAGATCTTAAGACGTTCCTGGCTCTACGTACAAGTCTATAAGTATATAATAATCCAATTCAAATATCAATTACGTTATTATTTACTTTCTTACTCACTGTTTTTTCCCTCCAGGTGAACATCCCTTTAGATCTTCGCTATGAGCCCACCTCAATGGAATCTTTTCCCGAGCTAGGCACTGGCTTCACCGTGGTCAACGCTTGTCTGCCTACCCGCACAGAGGGGGCTATACCAGGTCTGTGGGCCGTCCATCAGTGCATGGAGGAACTGAAGGGTTCCTGTGACCCGGTCGTGATGTACAGCGCTATCCACTACCTCATGACCTTGCTGCCTGCTTGCCTGTGCCAGTGGCTAGTGAGAACTGTCTTGCGCACTGCTAGCCTGTCCTTCTGCAGCCTGCCTGGACCCGAGAGACACGTGATGCTGGCCTCCTGCCGCCTCAAGTCCGTCACCTTCTGGATGAACTCCCATCCGGACGTTCCCGTGGCCTTCTGTGTCTTCTCGTATGCTGGCAATTTCTACGTGGGAGTATCGGCGGACAGTGGCACCATTGCGTCGCCCAAGATTCTAGTGAAAGGATTCACGACACACGTAAGATGGAATTGCATTGTATTTTGATCTATCTTATTTATCCAATGTCCATGCATGGCTTCTTGACCATGTGACTTCTGACAACGTCGTCAGTCGTTTATTCACCGAGTCCAGTGCGTTGGAGCATGAGTTCTCCCTCCATTCTGGCATGGCTATAGGGCGGGCAGGCCAAGCCAGTGGGGGTATACTCGCAAAAACTAATGTCCTGCGGTTAGGCGAAAGCCTGCAACAGCCTTGGCTCTATCCGGGTGCCTCGAGAGTGGACCTATAGTGGCCAGTTTCCCATGATTTTCCAAAGCTCTTTGGATTTTGGGTCATTGCAGTATATTTGTCAATGGATGTGGAGATAATCCTCTGAGGGTCAAGGAGACTTCCGGTTAAGACGACTTGGCTCCCTACTTTGTTTTTTGGTCGGCTCTCTCATTGCCGAGGATCTCTCAGCACGACTTGGGACCACTGTAAGGCCGCAGTCCAGCCATATGAGATTAACGCCGCAATTCTAGTTTGGCACTGAATTGTGTTAAGGCAGTCAGTTGTCAATTGGTGTATTACTGCTTAAAGCTAAAATTGGCATTGTGTTTTGAGAATACTTCGTAATCATATGTTTGTGTACATAATTTTTTTTGGAATGTACAGTGCATTAGGAGATTAGTTTTACAAAGTAAAAATTCGAGGTTAATAATTCATTACAGAATTCCTTCGAATATAAAAAAGCTTTGTCTCCCGAAATTTTTATTTAAACCCGATAATTTAAGCTATGCTATTTTCAATGTTGAATTGTTAGATATAAGAATTTTTTCAGTTAAAGGAACCGAGTAACATGAGCACGTTCTTCAAATTTTCCAGTTTATATATTAAGAATTTATCAGATTTTTTAAAAAGTCAATCTAGCAGCCCAATTGATGATTGCGAAATTTTCGCTTACGTACAACAGTAGAGTATAGTTACAGCTCAGACAATGTTTTCAGTCCGAATATGATTAATTTGCTAAAGATTTTGATGATATTTTAAAATGTTGAATAAGGAATTTACTTAGCTACCTGGAACTAATAGTGTTACTAAGCATCAAATAGTAAATTAAGATATTTTACCTGATTTGGTAACTAATGCGACAAAATAACTATAAAATCAGAAAAAGTTTTTCTTCATTATCTTCAGAGAATTTAAATTTATAACGCTATTAAACATCTTACGTTATAAAAGAAAGTACGGAAAAAGTCTAAAATTTAAGTAAATCATTAATTGAAAGATAAAATTTTGAATATAAAAATTTAATATTGTTATGAAAATTTTGTAAATAACCAGAATAATTTCTATTAAAGCTGATATATTTCGTTCAGTAAGGAACAGCGAAAATGTTTGAATTTGTATACTTGTATTTATTCTCAAAGCATTTATACTTATATAATATTTTTAATTAGATATTTAATCCCATATTTGTTGCAAATAAATAAAGTATTGATATACACTCGTAGATATTTAAAATGTTATCTACAGCTCATCTTTGTAAGTTCTATTCGAAAGTTTAGAATATCGTATTATTTTAAATCTCAGTTTTATTTATATTTATGTGATATTATGATGCCTAACCGTTGTACTAATTATAAACTTATTTGACTTATATCAGCATATGCGAGCCCGTTTTACTTTAAGATTTTCAATGTATGTTTTCTCTTTTCCTTGCAGCTGGATCGAATGTACAGCATCGTCGCCAAGCGGAAAATTCCCGGTCAGGAGAGAAGGAGGAGCTCTTTCACAGCGGAAAGAAGGCGAGAGGAAATTTTTAAACCTTCCGTTAAAGAAGTAAGATTATTTTTCAGTATTTCAAATATTAAAATACAGAGTGGTCCCGAATTCACGCAACAAATTTTTAGGGGAAGTACACAGGGCATGTATTATGTACAGGAATGTATTATGGGCGCAAGTGACGCGGTGAGGCACCAACGCACATGAGACGAAAGGAAAGAAAGTGTTTGAAAGCGTCGTTGACGAGTGTAATGTTAACAATAACTGTTCAGCGCACATTCTTGTACCACCCACTGGCAGAAGTTCAGGCGGAGAGCATAGTCTGTCGGATTCAAAGCTAAAAATGAAAGGGGCGTGAGCGATGTTCGTTAAAAACTCTACAAACGGTCTGATGACTCACACTTATGGGATGGAGCAACAGCTCTTGGATTTGAATCGGGTCTATCGGTCACAAGATGCTTTCTTCCAGGCTTGCACTGCGTACAGCTCTTCGTGGACCAGCATCATGGCTGGTGACGTGAGACGAACGTGTTTCACGAAATTGACGATTTAACCGCTGAAAAATTCGTCGATCAGGAAACTACGAGTGATGCATTCGTAGCGCAGCTCTGTCGTTGCATGGCCGTACGTGTATAATACATGTGTAGTATCTGAGACTGCTGTTGGCGAGAGAGAGTATGGGATGTTGGCGTGATTTGATAGGGTTAGTGTATTTTGGAAGAGGGGTTCTTGACCTCGAGGAGAACGTTGTTGGATCGCAGGCGAAGCGGTCACAGGGGGAAGATTGCTCGACTCCAAGGGGTACGGTCGAGGGAGGAAAAGCTCCCTTGTTTTGCTTAGCGCGAAGCGCTAAAACTGTGTCGGGGGAGATCGTCGGTGAGAGAGCGACCCCCGGGGTGGTCTGATAAAAAGATAATAGACTCTTGGGATTGGTTTGAGATTTTCGGTATACGTTAAGTCTCCCACTGTAGACGTCAGTACAACTGTTAATGGGACTTTCCCTATCTAAGATGCATCATGTTGAGCGGTAGCTAGACATCTACTACCCCCTTTTGGCAACACAACCAACCGATAACTCTTTTGTTTTATTTCCATCTCATCGCGCACTTGAGCACATACATTCCTATAAAATAAATGATTGGTATAGTGTCCTGTATCTACCTTTAAAGTTTGTACCATGAGTTCGAGACCACCCTGTATATATTACAAATAGCTTAAAAACAATAAATTTGAAGAAGGTGGATTCTTTCGTTTTAACTGAATGATTTAGATTTTATAAATTTGTAGTCTTAAAAAAGTATGAAGATCTCTTTATTATAAAATAAAGTGTTCATTACAAGAGAGAGAGATTTAAGTGAATATATAAAAGTGCATCCTTTCAAAAGTTATTTATTTGACAAAAACAGGCTCCATTTAATTTGATGCACCTTTTCTACCGAGATTTTAATGCATATACAGGGTGCGGCAAAAAAAAAAAAAAAAAAAAAAAAAAAAAACGGACAAACAATTTTTTTTATATAACTTTATAAAAAATTAAAAAATTAACAGAATATAACAAATGATAAAAAGAGTACACTCGTACTAATAAATAAATTTAATTGTTTCAAAGTGGCCACCGTTTGCAGCAATACAGAAGCACAAATGCTTGCAGAAAATTTCAACAATGGACCTCAACTCTTACCTTTAATATACCCCATTCCCGTATAAGTAATTGCTTTAGAAAGTCCAAAGTTTTGCGCGATTTAGAGCAGGCCCAGGACTCTAAAATGGACCATGCACTGGAATCCACGGGATTGAGAGCCAGTGAGTAGGGTGGTCATTCTGAAGATGGTATAATGTCTGGAAAATTCGCCTTGCACCACTCTTGCGTCTTTTTGGCCTTGCAAACTGGTGCAGAGTCTTGTTGAAGCATCCAATTTGTATTTCCGAAATGCTTTTGGTTCCACGGAAGTACAACAGCTTCAATAATGTCCCTCTGGTACACTTTTTGATTGATTTTAACGCCCTCTTCCACAATAACCAAAGGTGTTTCGCCACTTGCACAAATTCCACCCCAGACCATGACCGACTTTGGATATTGGCGAAGTTCAACATTTGCTGAGGTTTTTGGAGCGTCCACGCACCAGATTCTATCGTTTTGGGAGTTATGAACTTGTTGAACCATAAAGATCTTCTCATCAGTGAAAAGGAATCTCACCCAGCGCTGACTTGCCGCCGGCCCAGAACGTCTCAAAATATTTCGGCATCTTCGGATCCGTACGAGTTTCAGTGAGAAGCCGAACTTTTCGCAACTTGTAAGGCTTCAGTTCAAGCACCGTTTTTGCTATTCACTTCACCGATCTGTCACTGATTCCCATGCCACGAGCAACTGTCTCATGGAAACCCTCTGATTTCTCTGGACTCACTTTTCGATGGCCTTACGATTCCTTGAAGCGTTTACAGTACGTTTTCACCCGCTTCCTGGACGTCGACTATCATTGCCAAGCTCTTTGAAACGGCAGATGCATCAGACACTGTTTGCCGAGGTACATTCAGCAAACAAACTGTCGTGCTTACTGTTTAAACTACCCTCAATGAGTACTAGAAGAGTGCGAGAGTGATATCCAATACCGCCCAATACCATAATACCCGGTGTCGGACCAGTGTGGCGGTGCATAACGCAGCTGTTCAGCATTCTCTCTCCACGGTGTCTCCAGACTCGAATCCGACCATCGTGGGGTTGCAGACAGATACGTGACTCGTCAGTAAAGACAACTTTATTCCATTCTGCCGCCCACATCCTTCTTTTATCGCACCATTGGTGGCGGAGACGTCTGCGGTTCTGCGTCAAGGATAGACCAAGCAATGGACGCCTTACGGACAGACCACTCTGCTGTAAACGGCGTCGAATGGTACGCGCTGACGCTGAATGATGCGTTACGGACTCAATGTGCTGTGCTATGGTTCGTGATGTGACGGAGTGATCCGTCACTGCCATGCGCACAATTTGCCTGTCCTCTCGTGAAGTGGTGCACTGAGGTGGTTGCGATCGACCACGTCGGTACGTCGTACCCTCCTGCATCCAACGGTAACATGTCAGCATTACAGTTTTTTTGGTCCAACACGACTACCGATTTCCCTGAAAGATAATCCACAATCTCGGTAGGCCACTATCCTTCCTCTGTCGAACTCGGATACTTGATCAAAAGCTTATCGCTGTTTTCTACGAGGCATAACTGATCATTTTTTGAAACCACAAGAAAAACAGAATTGCCGAACTTGAAATCATCGAAATCTCCAAGCCTTAAATAGCGCTTTGAGGTGGCGCCACAGGCACGCGTGATGTGTGTCTGCGCTGAAATTTTAACATTTGCATATCTCACCTTCGCTAATGCATGTTGTAAATTTCATGTTATTTGCATGCTTTCTTCAGGGTGTTGCATTTATGGTGGTCAGCATTGTTTAAAAATTATACGAATGTAGGTTAGTCATATATTTATAAAATTCAA
Organism: Trichonephila inaurata madagascariensis; assembly: GCA_019973955.1. NCBI lineage: Eukaryota > Metazoa > Arthropoda > Arachnida > Araneae > Nephilidae > Trichonephila > Trichonephila inaurata. The sequence goes on along the minus strand of BMAV01011392.1, from coordinate 1,136,473 downwards.
AACAAATGAAATAAGTAATATATATATATATATATAATAAAAAAGAAAACTTAAGTCAAAATTTATACTTAGGTCAACAGAGAAAAATTTCATTTTAGTTACTTCTTATCAAATAATTACAATTAATATAAATATGTATATACATACGACAGAATCAGAATGTTAAGGGGTAATTAATTCTTATTCATTATCATTAAAGTATCGTATTGGCACTCAAAACAATCGTGTTTATAAAATTTCAGCTCAATTGAGCGCTTTAAAATGTATTTTATTGACGCTTGAAAATTTGAGCAAGATATAAGGAGATAGCGAACTAATAGTAGGAATTGAAAAATGAAATAATTTTGAGAAAATCTTTGTTGAAATGGGACCCTGGCACTGGATAATAAGATTTTAAACAAGGTTATGTCAAAAACAAAAGCATACGGAAAGCAGGGAGATAAACGTTCACGAGTAAATATAATCCAACATTTCAGATGCACCAACCTAATAAAAATAAATACCATAAAAAATATAGCGCAGTCTTAAAACCATTCGCGTGAGCTCTCATTTACTTTCAAACTTTATTTTGTTGTTGCTTACATAAAAATTTCTTATTTCAAACTCTTTCGAATGTTGGATTTCATTCAGGATTTCAAAAACAGTTCGGAAAATATCACATTTTGTCTGACACAAAAAAAGACGAAAATAACAAAACAAAAAAAATAACTGAATCCTTGAATCTCTGAGGCCAAGAGAAAGTTATTTGAGAAAAACGGAAGCTGCATTTTTATTTTAACATTTCATCAACAAAAATAGATTTCCGTTTTTTCGTATTTGTTAAAAAGAAAGAAAAAAATAAAACACTTTTTTTTTCTTCTTTTTTTCCCCCCATTTCACTTTGAAAACAAAAACCCGACACTCCGAATGCAGTCTGTCCGGGTTTTTCAGATTAAGTTCTCACTGAATTAGAATTCACTCAATAAATACCCTTAAGAACTTCTGAGGCACACACTAACACAAAACTCTTTCTCTTTTCATAACTTATCCTTCACCATGTATTTTATTCACTGCATTCTTTGAAAAAGTTGCGTTGTCAGCTTTTTTTATGGAGAATTCTCGTTTCCATTATGGCTTGGAATTTCTCTTTCTTCCTTTCATTATTCCTTTTTGTAGGGATGGAATTATAACACAATGGAAAAGAGAAAGAGAGAGAAAGGGAAAAAGAGTATTAAATACTCAAGTGGCCAAAATGAGTAGAAGAAAAATTTCGACAAAAAACTGTTTACGTTATTATTATTAATGATTTCTCTTTTGTATTTTTCCTAATAATACATGTCATGAAATAACACAGAATGTGTGAACCGGATAAACTTGAAATTTATCAAAAATACAAAGAAAATAAATAAATTCTTTACAAACAGGTCTTAAATAAATCGATAATTTGAATAGATTCGATGTGTGAATTCAAGAAAATTATATTGATAAATTTAATCATTATAGAGAATTGAAATTAATAATTTTAAAACGATATATATACTAGAATATTCTATGTGAGTCTAAATGAACGTTCTGTTTATCCTACACTCTTATAACTTTTTGTAATTATTCATTCCCGTGTTTTTAACAAAAGGTTTTTAAGCTTTCTGTGAGAATGTCATATAATTTTTACAAAATATTATTTAGAAGATTTTATACTATCACATTTAAATATTACACTATTATATATTTTAATTTATTTTACATAAGTTGCTAAAATGAGAAATATTTTTGATCATTGCTAGATTCATTCTCGATGAATTCGGAAAATCAAGCGCGCTCACACACATACGCGCGCACACACACACACACTTACACACATGCACACAGTAATATAAGTTTGAGAACTCCTAAGCGATTATCAGATTAATATTTAAGTATTTTATTTTTGAATCATAAAATTCATTTTCCCCGAAATTTTATGTGGGTTTAACACGTACATATATTTTCTGTTTTAAGCAAGCTTTAAAATAAGTTCATAAAAAAAACAGTTTTAAACCTACCGCTAGAAGAATTCGCGACAGCTTTGATCACGTATAAGTTATATAGAACAGATTAATGTTCATTTGTACAATAATTCATTCACTCATCTGTTTCATAATTTCAAAGCACACCTACCCACCAGAGAAAATCCCTTTTAAAGTAAAATTATAATTGTAATGTACATTTACTTGTCCTCTACATAAACAATCATACCTGATATAAAAATCATTGTTGTGTAATAGAAAAAATATAAATTTCGTTATCTTCTTACAAGATTCATCCACTAGCTTCAAAATGACGAACATGTTTTGTGTAGACTTAAAGGATGATTTAAATAAATTGATTCTATTAATGCAGTAAACTTATTGGGGAACTGAAATTACTATTCATTATTTACCACGCATAGCTTAAGAAATAATCTCAGTTTCCTAAATTTAACTTTACCACACACACACACAATATATCCTATTTTTTGATAAAATCGTGCTCCTTAATAAGATGCGTAAAATAAAAACTTGCTAATTTTTCACTGCCAAAAGTAAATCATAAATTTTAATAATTACAAGAATGAATATATGGAAGGCGTTTCGAGCTATTTGAAAAACTTATGTCCACTTGAACATTTAACGTAAGGTCTTAACATTTCGATCAACACACAAATTCTAAAAACATTTGGCACAAATTTGCATACTATTACATTTCCTTATATAATAGTTCTCCTTATTATTTCTTTATATAAAAGTATTCTTAAAATTATGTGCAACGCTGTGATAGCGGGAAATTACAAAGAAAAGGTTGAACATGGTACCTATGTTGCCCACGGTTATAAGTTTGTTATCATGGTTCAGAAAGACTGAATTGCATATCTACAAATTTCGACAATTTTTTAATGTTTTGTATAATCTCCACTAATCTTCAAAACTTAAGAATGAATTGAGAAATAATTTAAAGGTAAATTTATTTTTGAAATTAATCACGAGGATTCTTTCCCCCATTCTTCTGAAGCCTGAAACGGGGAAAAAGTTATGCTCAAGAAAAGACGACCATTAGAAGAGGCATTTATCCTTTAAAACTTAAATCTGTTAAACAAAGGGCAAAGGATCTGAAAAATAAGTATATTTTGGAGTATGAAGTGGATACAATTTAATGAAGCTTTAAGGGTTTTTATTGTATAATTTATGTTAATATTCAAATGCATCAACACAAAATTTCTCTTTCCACAGATCAACGCCAAGCTGCACGCCGTTCAGGACGAGCTTCATGAAATCACTCGAAAGCTGGAAGTGATGTCGATGCCCGGGTACGTGCACCCCGTGGAGTACGCCCCTGCTCCAGTCTACCAGAAGGCCCTCAACCATCGCATGGAGGAGCTCAAAGAGGAATTTGTAGAGCTCATCACGGAGCTCAGGAAGCGGAAAACAGTAGCCGGGGGCATCATCATAGACGTGGAGGTAAGCGCGGAATAGCTTGATTGGATCCTAGATTCCGAATCAAATGTTTTGTGGCTTTAGGGCAGTGGGCCTGTTTCTTTAAAAATTAGTGGAAATTTTAAAAGTAGAGAGCATATCCGAAAGAGGTCACCAATGTTATTTCATTACATTTACGAAGCATAAATTTTATTGGTGATACCAGATGATTATTACTCAGTCATGACGAAGGAAATATCTCGAAAATAGTTTGAGCCAAGATACTTCTGTACCTAGGGGAAGACCTTGTTATGAAAGCAGCAATATTGTTGCCTTGCCCCTTGCGAGTATAACCGCAGCAGATTATTCATTCTCTAAGCAAAATAAGAAAAATGATCGCTTGAGATATGAATAATCTTTTAACATTTTATTAAAATTTGAATTTTCCCACTGCCAAGGGAACCAAAATATTCATACGAACCTTTCTTCAATGTATATTGATACTTTTACTATTGTTCTTATTGTCTTTGTAGATAGATTATTTTCATCTGAATCTTTTGAGTTTATCGGATAATAAAATATCGAAATTTTTATTCAAATGGATCATGCTCTTATTTTATTATTTGCGACAATTGCATGCTTAAAATTTATTATTTTTCAATTACAACAAGTTGTTTTTATTTATCAATTAATTCAGCAATCAAAATAAATGAGTGAAACATTATACTTTCATAAAATTAGCTTACCATTTTTTCAAAATTTATTATTGTGGGTTATTATTGCATCAAACTAATTTGGATTATCTGTTTAGAGGAATGAAAAATAGCTTGGTTCTTTTTCGAAATCAAATCCTTTTAAATCTATTGACTTCAAATTTTGGTCAAACTTTAATTTTTGTTCCATTCTGAATCGTATACTGCTATTTTCTGTTTTTGTAAAGCCTTTCCACAAAAATTGAAGTTGTTCAGAAAGCAAATAATGCATTTCCTTTAATTTTTCTCTTATTCACCATTAGTTATAAGCAAACATGGAATAAATAAAACAAGCGCAATTAATACTTAAGACATAAATTTACAAAAAAAATCTCACCAAGACCACTTTAATCATCGCCAAGTCTATCCCTTTTTTGCCACAAGTCCAGTATAAAGTATATTCATCTTATTTTGTTTTAAGCCGCTCGATAATTTTGATGATTAATATATTGCGAGTTGTGGGTAGTCACATACATATGTAAGCAGGATATTGAGAAGAGGTTTAAGCACTTTTGGCACATCTTACAAAACTTGTAAAACATATTTTTATTTTTCTATAACTAATATATAGATTAGAAGTATATAATAGCCAAGTAAAATCTCACACATATACCCTTTCTCTCTCAAGAAAAATAAACAATTTTTTTTTTGTTAATTACCAGGTGACCCAAAAGTACGCGATAGCATTTGAAAATTAATTAATGCAGGTAGAGAGATAAATATTGGTACACATTCTTCAAATGACATGGGGGTTTTATAGAAACCAAAGAAAGTGCAAAAATTGCCAACACAGATGGACAGCAAAACGTCAGTGACTCCGCATGAAAATCGTGTTTAAAATGAGCTGTAGTCAGAGAGGAAACAGATGGACCAGAAATTGTGGCATGTTGACTATACCAGAAAAGGCATTGCTAGTAAAACTGTTCTATCAGATTGGAGAATCTGTTCTGCAGCTTTATATGATCTCTAGTGCACATCGTTTGATGAGGATAATGTGCTGAGCCACCACTTTTGTCGTGCTTGGCCTCCCAGATCTGTTTGTGGAGTTACCTGAAGTTGAAAGTCTACCGAGATCGTAAGAGACAACATCCGACCATACCTACAGATATGCTGTACGATGCGATTACCTACATTGTTCTCTCGACTGCAGGTCGTGTTGAGGAACATTACTTATGCTAATTAATGCTTTTGTTATGCAACGCCGCACCACTTTTGTGTTATATTTTGCATTTTTTTTTATGGTTTCACTAAAATCTGATGACATTTCCAAAATGCACGTCAATTTTCACCTGTGTGCTTACATTATTTCGAGAATCATTGAATTTTCAAATGTTACTGGACTTTTGTGTGGTACATTTAAATTCATCAAATTATAATTTTATTTATCCTTTGCAGGATGTTCATTACGACCACGATCTCGATGGTCAGCTTCGGCGTCCCCGTCGTATGCTGTCGAACCAGGGTCGGCGCCCCAGTTTTACTGCCCTCACCACCTTGTTATCGACGTCGCGCCCTTTGCTCACCCAATACGCCCCGTCGGCAGCTCAGCAGGCTCTCTACTACGTCCCGTCGGATCCAGACATGGAGGTTCGAACCACGCCCGAGCAACAGAGGGCGCTTCTCGCAAGAAGTAATGAGGTGAATGCGTGACGCTTAAAATATTAAGTAAATATGTGAATCAAATGTTACTATAAAACAATAACTGTAGAACAAGGGAAAAAAAATCATATTTATAATTTTAAAAGCGTTTTAGAATAGTTTTATGCGTAATAGTGCACAATATTAAGAGTAATTATAGAAGTAAGTTTAAATATTCGTCTTGGAATGAAATAAATAAGTAAACCACAAAAAAGGATTTAAGCATTAATAATCATGCGCTGACAGTAAATGAGGAGATTAAAGTAAAAAGGGGAAAAAGAGTAACAAAAAGCTACTTTGTACATCTAATATGCACCGTCCAAAAAATGAAATAAGGCTGATAGAACCAGTTGGTTCTGATTTTAACATGAGAAATAGAAACTTGATTATATGCAATTTTGAAACATGAATTTTCTTTTCATGAATGAGTTTGAAATAATAAAAACTAATTATAATATATTACTTACACAGTTCTAAATTTAAAAAAAAAAAAAAAAAAACTAGATTTATTGTTGATCAGTTTTAAGCTTATTGATCGGTTTTTGAAAAAATTCCAAACTTTAAAAAAATGCACAATTTCTTAAGTAAAAAAAGTTTCATTTGGGACAAAATTTTACGTTGTATTTCTTCAAATATTTGAGATATAGCCTCCACATTACAATAATAAAATCTTCACAGATAACATTTCATTATTTGAGCTATAAATATAATTTAGTTTAATTCATTTCTCAGTTATAATTACATAAATCTATATGGTTGTAGCCTGAATCTACGTGAATTGTCTAATGAGTCACAATCGTACTTTCTTAACTCAGCGATTCTTAAAATGGGGGCGTGTCCCCCTAGGAGGGCATGATCGAAACAAAAACTCGAATGCAAGTTGAAAATAAAAATCTATTAATTTACCGAAAGGAAGCAAAACAAAATACATTCTGACATCATAATGATACACTTTGCATGTTTATTGCAATGCGTTTCAGTTTAATTAGAAAGGAAAAGTAACAAACTATTTATCCAATTGCTTAAAAGTAACTTGCCTAAAATATCAGTTACTTAAAAGTAACGTGTGCAAAATGTAATATTTATCTTGATAATTTTTTCGGTTTAAAATTAAGGTTGTATTGTAACTTTAGAGTCGAAGTACACTATTATTGCATTCAGTTCAGTTCTGGTTTTGTGGGACAGGGAGCAACAAAGGCTATTATCCCATTATTGCATTCAGTGTATTGTTATTGTATGGGGGGGAGCACGAGGAAAATTATGATTGTAAACTGGGTCACGAATATTTAAAGTTTGAGAAACACTGTCTTAACTAAATAATTGACACATGCATCTTCTTGAACTCACACAGTGAATAATGAGTTTTATAGATAAAAAGAAACATTATTACGTAGTGTATTTGGTTTTTTTTAATTACTCAACAAAATTTCATGAAATAATACGCCATGAATCACGTGTTTTCCCCAAAAGCGCTATTTTTGTCTTAATCAATAGTTTGAATTTTATTCTAGAAAACTTTTCTTTTTTTTTATAAAAGGTAATATTCTAGACCATGAGTTCCAACCCAAATCGGTTGGAGAGCCAAGTAAAAATTTATTAAACTGAGGTGAGACGCACATATCAAAATAAAACAAATTATTCAAAATGTTTTATTATCGTACAACATTTCAAATATTTTATTACCTTACAATTAATGTGATACTTTTTGTATTTTACTCGAGATTTTTTTAATACCAATGGATAATTGAGTCGACACGCATCGTAGTTGATTGGTCATCGAGTAACCTGCTGTGATTCTTTGTTTTCACCAAGTTTTTAATTTGGAAAAAAAGGACTCTCAGCAATAAGTAGTTCCAAATGCTGATATAATGCGCATAGCCAATAGTTTTAAATTCGGAAATTTATCTCTTCGAGTTTATATTTTTAATAATATTCAATCTTATTTCCTTCGCACAGGCTTTTAGCTCGATGCTTGATTGTAATTATTTTAGCTCCATTTGTAAATTTGGAGGCACCAATTCCACCTCTATATTAAATTGAGCTAAAAATATTGTAAACATTTCCTCAAACTTTTGTATATAAGAGAATCTGGTGTTGAATTCTTCAAATAATTTTCAGATTTCCGTAGAATATTTAAAGAAGTTTTTACGGTCACTTTTACAGTCATTTAACAATGGAAAATGAATCAAATTGTTTGACCACAATTGATTTTCATAAAGCTGAAACTTTGCCACAAAGGCTTTTTATATCTTGATAATAATCGGTATATATAATCAACTTATTTACACCTTGTAACTTCTGGTTTAGCTCAACCAGTTTCATCGTTATATTTGTTAGAAAACATAAATCCCCAGAAGCCATAGATTATCCGAAAGTTCTCTTATATTATGACCATTATTGTTCATGAAAGTTTTAATTTCTAAACTTAATTTCCAAAATCGCAGTAAGCAGTTTTCGCGACTACCGAATTTTGGTGTAATAAATGAGATCGCCGTATTCAGATTCCAGTTCCCTAAGATATTCTTGAAATTGATGATATTTCAATGGATTGTTCTTAATTGATTTAGTTACCTTGACAACAATTTTCATCACATGAGACATATTTAACACTTGTGCACATAGATCTAAAAGTGCGAAAAACGGCAAATTAACATTTCAAAATCATTTGAACTGTTTCTTTAAGCGTTTATGTGGTCGAAATTAAGTGTAAAAGCACCAACAATTTCCCCAAACATTGAAAGAGCTCCATCTGTTGCAATGCCTTCAAGATTCTTCAAATCTATCTGACGATCTTGCGCACAATTTATGACAGGATCATTAATATCTCTTCCGGAGGTAGTACCTTTCAAACTCACAAGTTGAAGTAGTTCTTCAGTAATATTCATTTTCAACTATCGGCACTCTCTAATAAAAATTGCAAGTTGAGCAGTATCATTTATATCTGACGTTTCATCCAAAGCCAGTGAGCTTGTTGTAATTGTGTTTAGAGATGCACAGATCTCACTCGAAATGTTTTCTATTCTTTTTTCTACATTTTGACGTGACAGACTAATTTGAGTAAAGAGATTCAGTTTTTCTCGACTGATTTCTTCAATTGCAGCAATTAGACAGTGTTTGATGTAGTACCGTCTGTAAAATGCTTCATATTTTTAGCAATAATGTGGGATACTCGAAAGCTAGCACTGTCAATACCATTTGATTGAGCCTTATGAAATATGTATTGTTGAGATGTCAAATTGTCCTTCAAAGATTGTAACTTGGCTTTCCATTCGCCAACAATGAGCCAGGGGGAGGGGGTCAAAACACGATTTTTTCCATTCAACCGTCAATAGTCCAAATGTTTAAAGTAATATAGCCAGTTAGAAACTTCAATTGGATTGCAAAAAGTCTTCAAAAGGGCCGCAGGTTGAAAATGCCTGTCCTAGACCTTTCTTCTTTTTTTATAAGAGGTAATATTTTTCAACAGTATATTATCATATAATTACTATTTCTACATTTATTATCTTGAAATTTCTGGCGTCAAAATCACGAACGCTGTGTTTAATTTAATTAGTAATATTTTTACATTTTCCTTTTTTGTCCCTCGGAATGATTTCGTTCGAAAACGAATATCACATTTTCACAAAAAACACACTTGCTATTATTAGGAACGCACCATATATTCTCCTTCCCACCACTAACAAGGTGACTTTAAGAGTTGATGAAAATCAGTTTTCTAATGTGATATGGTCGCTCTTTGGTGAACATATCTTTGATTGTCAGCGTGAATTAGAGGTGTGGGATTCTCAAAATGATCAGACATTTTAAAATTATTAATATGACTGTATTAAGAATATAACTTAAATCTCTAATAAAGTAGATAAATTTATATAAGTGAGAATCTAATGAACCAAACACACAGCGATAGTTAAACCGAATCGCGTAATTTAGACCACTTTATCTAAATAATTATATTATCTGCCTACTTTCAATTCTGATAATATTACAAGTCCTAATATCAAATAATCATTCCTACCTTAATCCAAAATAAGGTTCTATCACGTACGAAACGTCTGGGCGCGGGTGCAATGGTATGCACCTTGTATCAATGGCTGAATATCTCGGTAACTTTATGATAGGCCGTCAATTCACACTCGTATCTCTTCCAAACATAACTTTCCCTAAATTGCCATACTGCTTACTGAAACTTCTGTTCTTTTAAAAGCTATCTTATTTGCATTTCATAATCGTATTTCACCTCTTGGATTTTGGTTGGAAAAGATTTGCCATTAATCTTGACCGTCAAAGGACGCAGGGGTTATGTTACAGAAAAGACGTGTGAGCCCGTCACACTAATAATCTAGAACTCATTTTAATGGCTCTGAGTTTTTAGAGCCATTACTGTAAAAGTTAATCGGTCTATATTAACCATATATCAGTTTTAAAGAATAAATCAAATAGCCGAAGAATATTTTATATTTTACTATGAAGTAAAAAGATTATTGGGTTTTACTAATTTATTTCAACAATAGTAACTGAACTCACTTTGAAGTAATAAGACTTTTTTATATATACATTTTAAATATTATAAGAAAAATTGCTGACCATGTGCACTGTATAATCTTATAATAATCTGAAAATATAGATATTTAACAATTTTTCTACCTAATTTATTACATTTTTCTTATCACACTTAAATTCCCTGGCAATTTAAAAATTCTTTATTTGTAATCAATCAACTTGTAAATGGTGAAAGTTTCGTTTTACAAGAGTTAAAAATTAATGATTATATATACCTGAACAATAAAATAAAATTGCTAAAAAGATTTAACCGACCCTAAAATTTCTGCTGCAATAAGTTATAATGTGGTTATTTTTATAATGAGACTCTTTTCTCGAAAATATTGATTCTTGCTTGCTAGAATTTTCAAAACTCTTTATTGTTCCAAGTTCTTAGAAAGTTTCTTAATTACAGTTATTTTTTTCCCTGCTAGAATAAAAAAATTAAAAAAAATTGGCTTTTTATAAGTTTAGGTTTGTACTTAGGAATTTTTTTAAAGGATGGTGTTTTCCAAGGGAAAAAAAAGCTGTTACTTAACAACGTCTTTAACTATATAAAATCTTAGGGCATGATATGAAACACTATAATTAATATGTTAATGGTTACTTGGACTAAATGACAGAATTTTCTTTTCTCATTTACTTTTTATGTAATTAAATAAAAAAAAAGTTTTCTACAGTTTTTGTAAAGTTTTCTTTTGCATTTATTTCTGGAAAAGGAAATTATTAGATTTCTAAATGATACATTGAAATATTTCCAAATGGAAAAAAGAAATAAATTTTTACTTTTTGAACATAATTTTCTTCAACATAATTTCTCCACTATGTATAAATCGTTCATGAAATATTTTTTTAAAAAAATATCTTCATTATGCTCGATAAAATTTTGATGTATAGTTCCACAACTTTATATTAATAAATTTCTTTTGAATAATTTAAAGCGGAATTTCATCAAAAATATGAGAAGAATGAGGAGAGAAAAATATGTTAAATGTTTAAAAACATCATTTGCAGTATTATTACACTTATGTATGATTAAATATTCATTTAATATAAAAACGCAATTCTTAAAAATAATTCTGGAAAATTAAACATATATCACTGGGCTGTATTTAAATTAAACGTATATAAATTTATATTTTAAGTTTTAGTACAATAAATACAGTTAAAGAGAAGTACAATCTCTCATTAATTACAAAGATCTTCATTTCGAAAACTGTCATTCATTAGGGCTAAAATGATTAAGAATATATTTTTTTTTTAAGTTTTTAATTTTAACTTTGAATTATTCCTTGAATTTATTTAAACCTACTTCCCATAGTTGAAAAAATAATTTCAATCAACGCAATTCTTTCTTGAACGAAAAAAATCAGTTTATTGTAAGAAGGTAACTAAAAGCAAGTACTTTTTCTGTCCATCCTTTTTTCAAAGAAATTTTGACAATTGAAATTTAGGGAGATCTTTTCTGAAAATCAGACATCTAAATATATATGTCATATACAAAGACTATATTATAAATGGAAGAAATAATTCTCTCTTTCTCAGAATTAACATGGGATAGTAAAAAACTACCCTGCACGATTCGAAACCATTAATTTCTAAATAAATATACTTATTTAGAGCCGAATGAGATTAAATATCATCGTTAGAAATCCATCTTAATTTCCTTATTCTGTCAATAGATGGCAGTGCGGCAAAGAAATCGAAAAAAAATTTAAAGAACAAAAAGATGTTTTTAGTTAAGTATATATATTTTTTATACTGAAAAGCATTCCTTGAATTAAAGGGAAAAGGTGCTTTAAGGCAGGCAATTAAAATGACACTCGTTTCGATCTGAATGCAGAAAACTTTTCAAATAACCCATCTCAACTGATATTGAAAGATTGAGTTTTTCCCTTGATTAATCGAAAATCAATGGATGTCTTCCGAAAGACAATTTAACTATTCGAATAGCCAAAAGCTGAACACATTCTGTTGAGAGCTTTTGTTTTCTTAAGAAGTAAAGGATGACGCAAAAGACACGCGAATCGTCCTTTTTCATCAGTTAAAATAATTGAAAAGAAAATTCAACATAATTATACGATGCTTTAACCTAAGACAAATCTTTGAAAGAAAAATTATTTTTCGCTTCTTTTAAAATTCATTAATAGGTTTACACAGAAACGAACAAAAAGTAAAGAATTTTAATGATGCTGCCAGAAAAATTTTAATAATATACAATGGATAAAAAATGAATTTTTTTTCCAAAAGTAATGAGATTCTTTTCAATGTAAGATCCTGAAGAATTAATGATTTACTTTTATAATTACTTCTCTGTGATTAATATATTTTTAATATCAGAGATACTTGCTTTATACTTAAATAAAGAGCAAAAAGTTCAGTTTAAATAATAATATTCAGCAAAAACAAGCAAAATAGTTTGGCAAAGAAAATGGAAAGCAAAATGGTTTGGTTATTCATAAGAGTAATTTATTATTATTAATTTTAAATGTAGGCTCTCATAAAACACTTTGAAAAAAAAAATTTTGGAAAGCATTTTGGTCATATAAAACTTTTTTTAAAAAAATGTCTATTTTTACAACCAAAAAAATATCATTGAAGGAAGATATTTCATTATAATAATGAACATTCATTATGTTCTCATTACAGAGAGTTTTAAAAAAAATTACAAAATAAAATAGAAATAATAATCACCGATGGATGATTAAATTAGCGTGTGTTAGTACTTCTAAATTAAAATCTAACCAGCAAAATTAACAAGTCAAACTAAAAGCAATATTTACAAAGCAAATCAAGTTTTAAAAATATGTGCAAAAACTTTAACAATAACCGTCTTGATAGACTATTGATATTGCTTCGAGGCCTATTAACTGTAACTCACAATAGAGACCGACAAATCTAGATTACAAAACCAATATCACAAACGAGTAATATAAAAAAAATTAAGTAAATTATTACTTACATCAACAAAGCAAAATTTTTATTTTAGCTACTTTTTATTAAATAGTTACAATTAATATTAATATGCATATACATAGGACAGAAACACAACATTAAGTGGTAATTAATTTTTATTCATTATCATTCAAGTATCGTATTGTCATCCAAAACAATCGTGTCTATAACATTTCAGTTCAACTGAATGCTTTAAAACGTGAGAAAAAAATCTTTTCAACTTTTGACACAAGTCACCAAAAGGATCGCTAAATCGCCAAAAATGATGCCAACGTGGTTGTATTTTTAATTCTTTAAATAATTAGTTTTTTTAATCAATTAATTTTTATTAATTATTATTATATTATTGTATTGTCATCCAAAATAATCATGTATATTGAATTTCAGCTCAATGGAGCGCTTTAAAATGTATTTTATTAACGACTGAAAATTCCACCAAGATAAATAAATAAATAAATTTATAGAGAGTGTGAGCTAATAGAGTAGGAACTGAATAAGGAAAAGGCAGCTTATTATGAGCTTCACTTCACACATCCCTTTTTATACATAACTATCCACATTGCATAGTACTGTTATATTTTTAAACAATACGGATAACGTTCCTGTTCACAATTTTTACGAAATAAAGTTAGCTTTTTTTTTTGCTATGAATCACAATTTAGTTTATTAACATTAAAAAATACATAATTTTTGTTCCATAATGTAAATACCGGTTTTGTTCCTTAATTTATACTATTATTGCTCTAAATCGGAGATCTTCAAACTTTGTTCGTTCACTGAACCCTTAGAACTATAAGGAGTTTTGTGAGGGAACCCCGTCCCTCCCTTAGATAAACATAATAGAATGTTTATAAAAAATAGATTAGCACGTTATAAATACTTTATGTAAAGGAAATTTTTTTAAAGCATTTTATTAAAAGCTTTTAATATAATATTAATATAATTTACTCATTCATAATATAAATTAGTGCTCTAGGCGTATACGTACCCTTGCATTATATTTAGTAAGTGGGATGAGCGAGTGAATATTAACGTCGCACTGTGCAGCTACACGAGGGCTTTTAGTAACTGTGTGGGATAACAAGTCATAAAACACACTTTTATCACTATTTTTAAGGCTGGTCCTTTTTAATGGTAACAGAACTCACGCATGCAAATTATTAAAAGTTACGAGAAGTGACTTAAAGGAGAGGCGGTCCGACGCCGAATTTTTTCACCTTGGTGGAAACTGTGACCCGCATTGGAAAATTTTGTTATAGATAATCGGAGTCATACACACTCCGTAGAGATCGTGAATGTTTTTCACATACACATTTATAATTTTATTTTCAATTTTTATTTTGACTTGAGGAAATCCGTTGTTTGAAGGCCATTGCTCTAAATTAAGAAAAGTGTAGCATAAATATATTTTAAGCTTAAAAAAAAAGGACATAGATTGCATTGAGTATATTTCTGTATTGTATTGTCCAGTGAACCGCAAAATTTACTTTTTTGATATCTCTAAGTTTGGTTAATTAAGTTGCAGAACGTTTTAAATTTTTTGAATGCTTGCTTAAAAACAATTTGAGAATGTAATATTTGAAGAAAATATATTGAGGGCTTTTGCTACATTTACTATACTGTTCGAATTAATTAGGACAAACATTTTTCTTGTCTGAGTTGATATGTGATTACCAGTGATGTCCCGAACTGCCACAAATCAGCTATATCTGACAAGAGGTAGTGTGACGGATCGACTTTGACTACAATTTACTCGTTTGACTGGTTTTAATCTATCAGTACTTCAGTTGTGGGCATCTCAGTGCGGCACCTGCTGATCAGTTTTTCGTTTTGTGCAACACGCATTACTTTTGCTTCCTCTAAGATGGATATTACTCCGACTAAGCATTCTAAAGTAATCGTTCTTATCTAACACACTTCTACGACTATGAGAGATATCTGCGGCAGTTGGTGTGGCCAAACCAAATGTTTCAAAAATTTTAAGAGCATTTCAAGTTTCCGGAGCATCACCTCTAAAAAAAAAAGGAAAATGTGGGCGCAAGCGGAAAACTACTCAAAGAACTATAAAATTCTAATAAGAAATTGCAAAACAAATCAAAGGAAGACAAGCAGAGATCTTCGAAAGATCTGTTAGAGTATAGTGTTGAAGAGAATACTTCAGTCTATACTCAAACGCTTCTGGAATTGGGTCGTAAGGGAAGAAGCTCGAGTATGAAACAATTTCTCTGTCAGAAAATGATGGAAAAACGCTGAGCATGGGCCAAAAACACCGATCTTGGATTGTTAACGACTAGAAGAAGATAATTTTCAGTGACGAAACTCATTTATATTAGTGCAGGGATACAAATCAAGTGCAATAAGACAAAGTAAAGATGAAACTCTATTACCAGATCAGATCCAACAGACTGTAAAACATCCTTCTGAGAAGATGTTTTGGGTTTTTTTTTACAAATGGCAATGGAAGTTCAGTTCATCTTAAAGACAGGAGGTATTCGGTCAAATACACAGAAATACGACGTAGTAGGATTGCTCAATTTATGGAAACATTTGACGGTACATTTCAACATGACTTGACTGTTTGTCGTAATTCGAAATTAGTTCACACTTTTATGCGGGAAAATAAAGTGCAAGAGAGCTTGTTTGGCCTGGCAATTCACCAGGCCTAAATCCTATTGATAACTGACGGCTTATTCTTAAGAATCGTTTAGCTAAGATCAATAGCACGACAACAGAACAGATGAAAAAAATTGCTACACAAGTGTAGTTCCTTGATGATAAAGTCAAGAACATGGGCGATACGCTAGCAAAAACGCGCGTGTTCAAGAGGTTCTTTCTGCTAAAACAAGAGGCCTGATATAGAGATTTTTCATTTTGCTTAAGACGCGTAATGATTGAAAGCTAAGTTTTTAGGGAAAAAAATCATTTTTTCCCCGTTTGTCCCAATTAATTCGAACAGTATATTAGTATAATTTTAATAAATAAGTTCCAAATTCAAGGCATCAATCTTTCAAATTATTTTTTTGTGTGTGTTTAGTGGTATACTTTTAAAGTTTTGGATGTATTTTTGTTTAAGTTTTTTAGATTTTAAATTGCTTTTTTTGAGGTATTGAACCTTCCTATCTCTTTAAAAAAATGCTTTTAAATACGTTTGAATCATTTAATGTTTCTTTACTATATTTCAATAACAGATTTTTGGAAATTTTGTAATCTAATATAAATTTGTGATTTATTTGTATTCATTAAAATTATTTACTTTAAAACACGGTCATGTAAAATTGACAGCATTTTATATGGAGTTAAATAACAAATTCAGACTTTGATGAGCCTAATTTCATGAGACGAAAATTATTCTTTAATAGTGTAACACACAATATTTATTAGCAATCAGATTCCGTTCAACATATACCAATGTTTGAAATATGCGCTTTTAGGCTTCTAATATTACTCTCCATGTTTCCGAACTTTCTGTTTGTACAAAAAGAAATGTTATTATTTCAACTTAAGTTTTTATCAGTGTCTCCACACTTTTCTTAAGCCAATGGCAAAAAAACAAACACCACTGAAAGAAAAACATGAAGCAAATTAGAAATTTGCAATGAGTTAATATTTTTGTAACACAACATTAAATTAAATTACATTCGAAAAGATGAGAGAAAATTTAGAAGAATTGAGGGTGAAAATTAAAAAAAAAATTAAGATGAAAGGACGAAACTAAAATTTCAATAACATTCCGTAAAACATTGTCATACTCGTATTGTAAACTCGTCATCTACGCAAAAAAATTAGCGTTATTAACTTTTGAAATATTATTAAATTTCAATTTTGAGATGAAAGATAAATCATTGCATGGGTGTATGTTTTGATGTCTTTTTCTCAGATTAATTTTTCATCAAAACAAATAAAAATTTCTGATATTGTTGTCAAAATCCAAAAGTAATGTAAGTTAAAAAATGATCAGAATTAGAGACTCTTGGCAGTGTGACAATTTAATCTATCATTTTAAAAATAATTCAGACGTCTTATATTGTTTGTACGTGTTTTTTTACGTCAATGCTGCTATTCTGATTACCTAAGTTATCGTTATTTGATGCAAATGGCTGCGTTGTGACATCGAAAACTGACATAAGCATTCTAGGTGATAAGTATGAAATGATAAAAGGAAATTGATTGAAGCGAGAAAATTTGAGAGTTGTCAAGGATAAACCTATGGATATGCTTAAATCATCACATTCTAGAGCAGTGGTTCCCAAAATGGTCCCTACGGACCCTCAGGGTCCCCAATATTATTTAGTGGGTCCGTGGAAAATTAAAATTGTTTTAGGGGTCCCAGAGCAACATGTGGGGTCCGCGGAAGATATAAAGTATATAAAATAATATAAGAATATAAAATTAATATATGAATGTTCAATTAATATAAGATTATAAAATTAATAAAATAATATAAAATTAATATAAGAATATAAAATTAAAAATTTGATCCAATTTTATTTTTATGGAAATTTAAATAAATAACAATAATTGGATATTCCTGACTGTGTGTTGAATCCTTTCGCGCGTGGAGGACAGGAGCGTCTTGTTGAAATATCCACAAATGAGGGACTTATATCAATGTGTGTGTTTGAACAAGGATACCACGAATTCTGGTTTCAAAAGCAGATCCCGATTTGATATCCTGCATTATGTGAACAGAAGTTATTGACTACTTTCCCGTCTTCAAATTTAGTGGAACCTGGATTTAGTGCAGTAAAAAGCCTCATCTTTCTCTCTCACGCACACACACACCCAAAAGAAACCAATTAAAAACTAGTGGTCGTGGAGATTTGCGGTAGATACTCACACACAAACATTGAGATGAACATAAATATACTTATAACATCTCATCAAGTTTCTTCAAGTCATTAACTCTTTTTTTTATTTTACTTTAAGCAAAAGTTATAATTTCAATAAAAAATTCTTCAACACAGAATGATTCTTTTTAATTTGTAATTTTTATACTATGCATTTATATGTAGCTTTTTCACTTGGGGTCCTTGAAAAAGTTTTAACCTTACAAAGGGGTCCGAGATCAAATTTTGACCATAAAAAGTTGTCCATGAGCAGGTTTTGACTATAGAAAGGGGTCCATAGATTAAAAAAGTTTGGCAACCACTGTTTTGGAGAATAAATCTTTTTGAGAAATCATGAGATTACGACACAAGCTCTGTATTCCCGCTTACTCTATTGGTGTGGTTTGGTAGTTAGAAGAGGGGGGTGCCAGCTCAGGTGTCGTCCACGTCACTTGACCATGGTTCAAAATTACGTGGTCCGTCGCCAAAAGCCCTCGTGTAGTTGAACAGTGCGACGTTAATATTCACTCACCCGCTTACTGTATTTCTGCTCTGCTCTCACATACAACGACCACTAAACAATACTTTCTAAATGCTTCATGTTTAGTTATATAAGAAATTCTCCAATACAGTTATTCAATAAATACGTATAATTTTAATTTCATGTTGATTTGTAATTCTTCATATTTCAAATTTAAAAAAATGGTATTCTTTCTACAATACTTGTAATGCTGTAATTTTTATAGAAATAAAATCTAAATGCAAAAAAGTTTGATTCATAAATTTAATTAATTAAAATAAAGTACCCAATACACACGTTTCCTAAAAAACTGAAAATTGAATGTCACTGGTTGCGTCTAAAATACACACATTCAAGCATTAGAAATCAAGTAAGACTTGATTGGTTGTAATGTTTACCAATGAGAGACAAATAACGAAATTTTATATTCTTATGAGGTAAATATTATAGTAGTTGTAACGGTAATAATATTGTAGCAATGGTGTGTATTTAGTGTAACTCACATTTTTGACCTGCGTTATACTACAGAGAGTATACGGAGACTTTTGGACTTTGGGTTATAGAAAAGTTAATTTTGGAAGACTTAAATATAAAAACTTAGATTTTTAACATAAGAATATACATATAATATCGAAAAAACTTGGATCCTAATGTAAAAAAAAAGAGTATAATTAAAGAATGCCTTAAGAAACATTAAAAATTACGAAGCTGAAGAGTTGATATCATTTACAGCTAATAAATATCTGTGATCAACAGTAAACTTATGCTTTTGAATACAATTTTTTAAAAAAAATAAAGGGTGTTTTAAGCTTACTCAGCGTGGGTAATTAAAATCTGACATCAATAAAAATGTAGTAATTGAATAAAAAAAAATTTGGTTATAAAGTATCAAAATCAAGGTACCTTAAGTTCAGGTAATAAACATGCCAAAGTAAGAGAAAAAAAATCAGTCGGAATAGAAAATACCTCAATAATTGAAGTGAACAAATTGCTTACCTAAGATATACGCTCTTAAAAAACGATTTAAAAGTAGGTGCAAAGTATCTGAGATTAACAGGAGGTAAACACAGTGAATAAGTGAATATTAACGTCACACTATTCAGCTACTCGAGGGCTTTTGGCAACGGACCTCGTCATTTTGAACCATGGTCAAGTGACGAGGATGATACCCAAGCTCTCACCCCCGTCTCCTAACTTCCACACCTACGGGAAGACGTTTGAACCACAAGAGATTTAACGTGCATAGCCCCCTACACGGCGGGTCTTCAGCAATACTAAGCTCGAACTCATGGCACGTCGGCCACAAGTCCGTTGACCAATAGGCTACCGCGGCCACAAGGCGAACATAATAGTGGAAATATAGATAATATGACAAAAATAATTTTCTTCCGACTCCTTTTATTTGAAATATTCAACTACGTAATACTTATTTTAAATAAATTATAGTCTGAAAAAAAAACTAAAAAACACGCTTTTATAGTGAATCGAACTAAAAAGTAAAAAAAAAATTATTCTTAATATAAGAATAAAATGATTAACGAGAAAATGAATGTCATTGGGGGTAAAAGCGTGGGGTGCTCTATATTAATTCTTATAATTTCTTACTAGTTCTATTCCGAAATGCTGAAGTGTGTAAAAATGTAGTACAAAGTACCCCACTCTTTTACCACAATGATATATATTAGTTTTCTCGTTAATCATTTATTCTTATATTAAGAATTATTTTTTTACTTTTTAGTTAAATTCTCTATAAAAGCGTTTTTTTTTTTTTTAGTTTTTTTTTCAAACTATAATTTATTTTTCATTGTTTTAGTTCGATATACAATAAAAGCCTGTTTCTTAGTTTTTAAAAAACTATCATTTATTCTTTGTTGAATTTATCCTTTAGTTTGATATTTAGGGCCAGAATTATGTGGCTACTGGAATTAATCTTGTTCTTCAATGAATATTAATTAATTGATATGAAGGGCATTTATTCCCTCCGTTAACGGGACCTCGGATAAGTCCCATACCGTAAAATTTCAAAGATTCCGTCTCTGTATATACAGGTCTAACTAATAAAAGTGTGTGATGAAGAAATATTAAATGTCAATCGTATTATCACCTTTTAAACACATTGCTATAATGTTAATTCGTATCATGACTTCAAAACATATTGCTTTATCAAAATAAAAAAAAAATATTTAGCAGTTAGAACATAAATTTATCATCCTTTAAACGTATTTCTATAATGTTAATACGTATCATCACTTCTAAACGTATTGCTTGATAAAAATTAAAAATATTTAGTAGTTAGAACATAAATTATTTTTATTCACATGTACAAGTCTTTTTTATTTCCATTTTCAGAAAAACTACGCACCCTCCCACCCTACCTTTTTTCAAATAAAGAAAACTTTTTTGTTTTATTTTTTATCAACCAGAAGGCTATTTTGCGGTTTTAGGGTTAACCCTTAATCTTTTAGTTGCTAAATCTGGAATTAGTAGCCAAATCTATAAATGGCACGTGAAATTAGTCACCAAATCTGAAAATGGTTTATGTAATTAGTCGCCAAATCTCGTAAATCCTTAAAATCCTGATCAGTACAATGAAACAAAATTATGAAATTATTGTATTGTCATGGGTCCTTGACAAGAGTTCGAAATTTCGAATTAATCTGACCTTCTAAAGTGGGTAAAAATCGAGTTCAAAGATTCCATTACATACAAGTGAAACTTATAAAAACGTGTTAAAAGTTATGTGCATTTTTAAATATTAAATAGTAACTTTAAATGTCTTTTCAAAAATGCAATCAAGTAGACACTCATAAAATGTATACCTAGTAAGCTCTTCAGCCTTTATTGGTAAATTTCGAAAATACTGAGAAAAATATGAGCTTGCCTTGTTTATCTTGTTTCAAAATCTATTTTTTTATTATAAAATATCGAGAACTTAGTTTTAAACTCTTGAATTCTCTCTTTAATCTTATTAATTTACATGTTTTAACTATTTCAAAATTACCTTGATAATTATAATAAACATAAAAAGAGAAAATTTCAGTTACTATATTATTTCGTTAATATCAAACAACTGTACGCGTGCGAGTTAAGATAGAAAATATTCTTATTATTAGATTTAGCTATTGTGTTTTTCTGTTATTTACATCAGAAGGTATTATTAATAAAAATCTCTAATTTAGAAACAATTGTTAGCTATGTGTTTGTGTATCCTTCATGGTACCTTATTCTCTCGAGGAAGAATACACCTATTCAAAAACTTATCCCTTCTATTTTGTTTCATAAGGCGTTGAGCGCGTACGTTCTGAAAAATACCCTCTCAAAACCTTTTCTTCTTACTTAAACCTACTTTATATCTTGTATTGTTTTTTTTTCAGGAATGTTACGTCTCCCGAAACCTCGGTTCTTACCGGAGGGATAATGCTTTCTGAGTGGGGAAAAAAGGGAGAAAAAACAAAACTCCAGCCGGACAGGATCAGTGGAAAATGGAATTTATCTCTTTGTTTTATTCTCTCGCACAAACAACAAAAGAATTTCTTTAAGGAGGGAAAAATTCGACAGACATCGATCGAATGCCAGGAGCTGCTGCTTCTTCAAGATTTCTCCCCTCCCCCTTTTTTTTCCCACCTCTGCCGGTTTTTACCCTCCTTGGAGGGAGAAAAAAAGAAAGCTAAGCAAATACGGCTCGACTCGAAGTGAAGGGAGTGCGAATTGTGAAATATACTTTTTCAAAGTAGGAGATGCTGATGAGAATGGATATAATTTCGAGCTGCCTCTTTGTAGATATTCCTGCTGCAGTTGCATACTGACTCTTGACTTAATCCTTTATTTGGAAATATGTGTTTTGTCTGTGTTAAATGTTTACTCGTATCTACTGTCTTTTTGTGTTTTGCGTGCAAGTTAAATTATAAGTTACAACTGTTCTCTGATTGCAACGAAAATTTTTAGAAAAAAGGAACTATGTTGAAAAAAAAGCGTAGTGCTTAGATATTTGACGCTATCGATTAAATTGTGTTGAGAAAAAAACGGAAAATCAAACAGTAAATCTAAAAAAAAAAAACGATGAGAAAGATAATATATTTCCTATTTTGACATTTTAATAGCACTTATTGAAATATAAGCACAGATGAAAACAATTTATTAGATGTTGAGATACGTAATAAAATACCGTTTAAATAATTTTTACTGCAAAAGAGCTAAAAACTCGTAAATGTGCATAGCTTAAAAATTACACTCAAGTTGCTATTTAAAATCGTGAAATTTATCTAAAATATTTTACATTATAAGATGCTTTATTTTAAAACCTTCCAATTATTTTTCTGAGCTTAAATTAAAAAGTGATGTTTCAATAATTATTCACAATCATAATTTCTTCATTATTTAAATCGCCAGCAGTATAGAAATATAAATTGCTCAATTTCATCCAGAGTTTATTAATGATAAAAATTATGCGCAATTTTGCAATTTAATTATTTTTATTAAATAAGCTCTAGGATGCTGTGTTCTGTGTTTATTTTTAAATATATTGATGATAGTAGTTTTATAATGCCTGCTTGTTCTTAGAGTATGTTAAAACTCCTTAGATAGCAACTTTCTTTCCATTCATGTCACCAAAATTAAGCTTGGGAACAGAGCATACAAAATCAGAATTATTACAATAAATATGAGGTTTA
Source organism: Trichonephila inaurata madagascariensis (assembly GCA_019973955.1). Classification (NCBI taxonomy): domain Eukaryota; kingdom Metazoa; phylum Arthropoda; class Arachnida; order Araneae; family Nephilidae; genus Trichonephila; species Trichonephila inaurata. The sequence goes on along the minus strand of BMAV01011392.1, from coordinate 1,113,166 downwards.
AGCATGAATCAAAATTTGAAAGGTATTGCAACAAAAAGCATCACAATATTTATAGTAAGTTTTGAAAGTTCCGACTGTAATTTTTAAATAGAAACACACAAACACATCATATTTTACGAAATATTTCTATAATAATGATTTTTAAAATTTAAACCAAGTATTTCAATTTATAGTTTTAAATTTATAGTTACCCTTTTGACATATTAGTAAATGATTTGGTAAACTGAAAAAAAAAAGTCTACCTTTAAGTCCTGGGATTATTTTAATTTCAATAAATAAGTTGATCTTCTTTTAAGTAAAAAAACATTTAGCTATTGTCCAGGGTGGTTCATAAAGAAGTATACAGTTTCAATGCACTATAAATCAAGAACAATTTAAGATGTTATATGTCACAGAGTTGTAGGGGATTATGTAAAGTTTTGTTAGAGACAGTCACAGATGTTCTGTGTGTGAGCCCTTAGTCATACGACACACATTGACCCATTTCCTCCCAAACGCGTTTTAAGTGATCTGGATCAAGCTCATCGACAGCAGTTGGAATATGCTGTTAAAAAGCTCCGCTAGATCAACAGGAAGAGGAGGGACAAATACCTTGTCCTTTGCGTAACCCCACTGGAACAAAGTGTTAAGTCTGGATGACCATTGGGTAAGTGGCATGTTGTAGTTCGCGATTCGTCCAATCGATGAGTGACGAAGATGTTCATCGAGATGATCTCACGCGTACAAATTGTCAATGTCTTTCGACTGTGGCAGCAACCCAAGAGTTAACCTATCCCAAAAAGTGGCTCTTGCTGAATTTTGCTAAATTCAAGAACACCACCATTTTAACTGACTAGTCACGTGACACGTATGTTATGCCTACGTCACTTCTGTCAGGGACGAGACACAAAGAGTACATTCCCTGAGGTGGTGCTTCTCTTTCATTGTTACAGCATCTGGAATGTGTATACCTCTTGATGAATCCTCTTGTATAATATTTAAAAATTCTTATAAACATTTCAGAATGCCTAATTAAGAATATTGGAACATTTGTTGAAATTTATTAAAAATGTAAACATAAAAACATGTTATAAATTTTAAAAGGGTTACTCAAAACATTTTTATTTAAAAGAAAAAAAAGCAGGGTTGTCATGTACAACTTATAAGAAGGCTTTACCTATTACCATACTGATGTCGAGAATTATCCCAATATATGAGATATTTGTTAAAATTAACTATTTTCTTCTTTACAGGTATCAAAGAAATATTTATTTTAAAATTGACTGATAGATCAGAGATTACTTACAATTGTAAGGCTATTGGAGATGAATGCCTAGTTCTATTGTTAGAATTTTCAATGAACATGGAATTGTAGTTTAGTTTATAAGATATGATATTTATATGGTGTTGAAATTAGAAAACAGTAACAAATACGTTAAAATTTTTAAAATGTGTATCTGAAAATGTTTAGGAAAAGTTAGGGAAATGATTAAATGAACTTCACTTTTTGATATGAAATCATACTAAAAATTAGATGAAGGGATTAGCCAGAAATATATCTAAAAACAACGACTTTCAAAGCAAATTTTAGCTTTCTAAGTGGTTTGTATAGTAGAAAATTTAGAAATTACAGCTCAATATCATATGACAATCAATTAGGCTTACCAAAAAATAAAATTACATGATTTTTTTCGAAATTGATCATTTAAAAATTTATAAATAAAAACACGCTGAAATAAAAAAAAGGAATTTTTACTTAACTGAAATTATGAAGAGAATTTTTTGATACTTCCATCTGATTCTCTAATTTTTTTTTAATATTAAGAGATTGAACCTACTCTCAATTATCTAACATCGCACGTGTTCTTTCATCTTTACCGTGAATAAAAAGTTATTGAATGTGTGAGCAATTAGAAGCTTAGGCTAAAGCAAATCAAAGTATGAAAAATAAAAGTCTAAAATAACACAATTAAACAGAAACATGAGTAATAAAATTTGCTTTATTGCTGTATTTTATCTTTAAAAACGCATTATTTACATATTTTATTCTTAGTAGTAAATGGCCATGTGATGTTAAGTGTTTCTAAAATAATTCTCAATCCAATTTTTCTGTCAAAAATAACAAGATTACTATTTTTAATTTGCTATTCCTTGAAGGTTTCTTTCTAAACTTATAATAATCGATGGATTTCATTTTCAGGTTAATTCATCATGTATTTATGTGCGTTTTAGCGACAAATGCACGTTTAAATAAAGGAATTCAAACATGTTCATCCTTTTTATTTACTGAATACTTTACTACCTACTGAATAATTTTTATATTGATGAAACTGCAAATTATTCATTGTAAAAATTGATTTTAAATGCATTTGAACGTTAATATGATACCTCTTGAAAAATTATTATAATTAAAGAAAGAAGAGATTATCAGTTTGTGCATAAATGTTTCCGAGAGAAGCATATTTAAATTACAGTTCCTTTTTAACATTTTCTATTTGATGAAATATTACTTTTTCTAAAATTAACAGCTGCTTCAGCTTTTCTGAATTGTAAAAATCCTTCGCCTTTCGTTGATTTATTGAATGCAGTCAATAACATTAGATTCTAAAAATACCGACTCATTCCAAGTGAAAGAGACAATATAGCACCGAAAAAACTGGTTTTTAAAATTAATAAAACTTTCCTTACTTTTGTCAATATAAAAAGTATTCGTTTATATATTTTATCCGCTACAATATATTAGAAAGATGGATTCTTTTTAACATTTCCTTTTTGTCTCACTGCAACAAGAAAACTCAATGAATCAATAATATCCAATGCATAAGAATCTTTGTTGAAACAGAATCAACCGATAAATGTTATACAATGAGCTATCTGTCGTGTAACCCTAATTGTGCTTTTCATACCATCTTTATTATGAAACCTTTTATATGTGAAATACTCTGGTAGCTGTATTTAAATGCATCATTCCATTGTTCGTTATGCATATTATTTAGTACTCACTTGTGAAATAATAATATTCCGTGTTGTTTGAAGAGCCTTATGTAATTCTTTTAATGTTTTTAAACATACTGCAAGACGCCAATGTACATATTTGCAAAAGTGATATGTTAATAAATGCTTCTTAGCTTGCTTAGCTGTGTTTGATTTGTTATGCTTCATAGACAATGATTTATCGCAACTAGTTTTTTTATTACAACTGAGTGCGTGTACTATTGAATGAATGTATTTTCCTACCTTAAGTCTTTTAACTTTTAAAGTGTTGGTAAATATGCGAATATTAATCATTCTGATTATGTTCAAGAAATTCAAAGCCACGAAGTGCTGAAGAATTGCAAATTTCTTCTTAATTTAGAGTTTCATATTAGATAAAAACATTTTACTCCAAACACAAATTTTCAAAGTCAGAAAAGCTCACTCCTGGAAAAAGACTTGGAATATCTGTTTTCAGCCCAAAAGTAAAATTTCAAAATGGGACCAACACAGTAATCGATTAAGTTCTTATACCTGACAGGAAATAATAATTTTTTGATCAATATTTGATGATCAGATTTAATTCATTCCATATTTATTTTAATTTGTTACACATAGTGTGGCTGATTATTCTTGGCGTAATATTTAATATTTATCATTCTTAATTTTTGCGGGCTGGGGTGGGGACATTTCAAAGATTATTTTCCCTTCCTCCGCAATGAAAAATAACAATACATTTAAGGAACACTTTTAAAAAATGACTGTCTATACAGTCACCAGTTTTTTGTAAACCTTTAGTTACTATTATTTTAATCATTATTTTTATTTATTTATATGTGGAGTAACATTCAGAAGAAATGGCGAAAATTCAATTACATATTTACTTTTGTAAGTATTTTTGAACTGCCATGATAAAACCTCTTATTATAAATGTTTATTTATATAGTATTAATACATGTGCTAAGTTTCAAAGGTATAAGAAGTTTTTTTTTCATTCAAAGATGATTCTTTTTTGTTCGGAATTACAGACTTTTTGGAAATTTTGATTTAAGGTATTTGTAATACGAACCCTAACAATAGCTTTTAATTATTAAAATACTTTTAATTTAGCTAAAACAAAAGTGTAAACTGCATTAGATGGGGAGGAAGTTGCGCATTTTCCATTAAAAACTGAAAAATTTATTTTACTGATTTTTTCCGAGATTCATTGAGGCATTTGAGGGGTATATTCAGAGTATGTTTTTTATATGCATTTGTTTCCCTATTACAATAATTATGTTCGGAAAAAAGTGTCAAACAAGTAACTCCAATGTATGCGCACACAAACTCCATTAAAAGTTATGAAATTAATCTTTAAACTCAAAAGAAAAACTTTATTATAATATGATTTATATTTAAAATTTAATTAAAAAATATCAATTTCAAATTATAAACTAATTTAAAATTTAATTTTCAATAGCTGAAAGATTTTAAGAATTATGTCAAATAATCCTTACTTTTTGTGATCTGTTTTCTTTGAACACAAACCAAACACATGAAGACAAATTTTCGACTCACAGAAAGGAATAAAAGAGTTACATTAACCTTTGGGGGGGGAGGGGGGGGTTAAAGTAGAAGATAATTTTGATAATTTTGATATGATAATAAAAAAAATAAAAAAAAAAA
>BMAV01011392.1:1095792-1108449 GCA_019973955.1 Trichonephila inaurata madagascariensis | reverse complement strand
ACCTAGTTTTTACTTTTTAATTTAAAACAAAACAAGTAAATAAAATACATCGGAATCGATAAAAGTTTTTTTATTTTTATAAAAGAGCAATATTTTGTGAATCTCTAATGAATGATTTATTGAAACAAAAGCAAGAAATAAAAACTTTTCTTAAGTGCTAACAAAATGCACGAAATAAACCATGAAATATCTCAATAATATTGATTATTACTTGGAGTACGACACAAAAAAGATTTTTAAAAAAATGAAGTTACTCCCCAAGGCGACTTAGAACCGCACGGAACAGGTAAATACTGCTTTCTCGGTCTAACATTTACAAGATTACACAACGCTCGACTCGAAATCTTCATAAAAAAAGTTTAAAAAAAAAATTAAATAATCAAATACACACGCGGAAGAAATGGGAGAAATTTTTACAAAATAAACTGCATATAGCGCCCATGTATATAAATCGATAAAGACAAAAAAAGTGTTCTTTTTTCAGGAAACTTAAATTATTTCAAGAACATTAAATTGCTTTAACGATTTTTAAAACCAAGTAATATTTTATGAAAATATTAATTTACAATGAAGTAGATATTTTGAATTAAATTTTTTTAATGATGTGCTTTAGAAGTAAAGTATTTATGCATAGGAGTATAACCAGTTATTTAATTAAAACTATGGATTATATTCAAAATATCGAAATTATTTCGATTGAAAATACTACGATAATATATAAATTAACAATATAGCTTCATAAGAGGACAAGCCATCAAAATTATTAACCGGGCGGGGGGGGGGGGGGGGGGGGGGGAATTAAAAATAAAGAAATGTTACTTTTTTCTTATGTGTTGCTTGTTAAGAAAGACATCTCAAGTAGAACTGAATCTATATACATGCTCAATATGATTATATGACCCCACTCACAAACAGAACACGACATGCTATTATTAAATATATATATTACAGATGATGTCAGAAAATTTTATCAAATATTCTTATGACTTGTGGTAACTCTCAGGAATTTGTTTCATTTCCTCTCCTGAAAATAACTTTTTTGAATCGAATGAAGAATTTTCACTTCGTTCATTTTCCAAAATATCGAGAATAATTGAGCAAAAACATGCATTATTAATTTTTTCCGCAACACAAATTTGCTACAGACACATTTATTTTGGCACAAAAAGCTTTTAAAAGAACTACTTATGAAAAATAAGATTATCTGTGATTGATTTTCAAGTATTCTCTGGATATCTTTTGACACAGTATATATAAAAACTCTAAATTAAAGAAACTCTAAATTAAAATTGATGCGTGAGTATCTACTATAAACACAGAGCAAGATGAAGATTGTTCTGCGAGATTTAAATCCAGTTTGGGTGGCTAAAGCCAATCTTCCCTTTTCTTTTTATAGTATCGGGATCTAAAAGATTATAATGGATTGATAATCAGAATCTGTTATCAATTGATATAAAAAGCACAGTATTTTAATAGATTCATTGTTCGAATCAAAGAACGAAAAACAAGTTAATGTCAGAGATTCAGTACTCCATAAATGAGTTCAAAGCTATGGTAAGATTTCATTTTACACCCAGACATACATACATTAATCTTCCATGAAAACGTATTCATGTAAGCAAGTCTACAAAGGCATATACCTAGTACCGAAAAACGGGAACAATTTCAGAAATAAACTTTAACCCGAGAGATAAGCTTAAGGTCTCATTTTTGAATCTAGATATTTTGAAATATGTCAAAGAAATGCAATTGGAATAATTCTTGACACTTTAAAACTCATTTCTATGCAGAAAAAATTTCTTACAATTTTTTTTTTTTAATTTTGATTAAAATACCACAAAAATTATCTTAGAAAATTATAAGAAATCTTATTTAATTTTTGTATTCAAAATATTTTACAATGAAGTAGCTTGATTTAAGGAAATTTTTAATTGTGGTAATTTATTTGGATAGATAAATATTTTTTTAAAAATCTACTTGAAAATAGAGTTTATTTTTACATAAAAATTAATAGTTTTTCCCATGCATTTTTCAAAAATTGGGAGGTCAAATTTTTAAAAAGATAAAAAATTCTAAAAATTATTGTTTCTATGATTAATTTTTAGAAATCAATATATATACCTGTTTTCAAAGAATTAATAATTGACTAAAACAATTTTTATAACTAAAATTTGTAAATCAGGGAACATATCTTCATTAATAGTTTCAAGTAAATAAATACACTTAAAAGTTAACAAAACATTTTCCAGCCTTCGTAGCATATTATAAAAATTAATCTACCATCAATATGTTTAAGCACAAGTGATGTTTACATTAAATTCTACGTACTTAAACATTTATTTCTTAATTTCTGTATTTCTTAAATTCCTATAGATCGTTTAAATTGTTGAAAAATGTGAACACAGTATAAAAACTATTTAACTAAAAAAAGAGTAATCTTCAAGGAAAGGTACAGTCCTATTGTTATTAGCTGTAGATATTATATGAATACTGTGAGAGAAGCTACAGATTCTTTTAATTTTCAGTATATTTTATAATTACCAAGTCAAAATTTCTTTTCTGTAGATTTAGCTTATGATTTTTAATTAAAAAAAATACTCCGTATGTAATTAAAAAAATATATGTTATAGTAATAAACTTAAAAGAATAAAAATTATTTCAGCACTTTTTAGTTAATTATTAATGTTCACATATGTTTATTATCTTTCACATTCAATGCCTTTCATTTTTGCTTTTTAGCAAAATTATGTTAAGATATTCCTCTATGAGTGACGAAATTAGTAACAGATTATTAATGCTTATATTTTTTGACACTATTTAAAACAGTTTAATTGCAGGAGGTAATCATAATTTAATTAAAGCATGTATTCTTGCATTTTTTACTAAAATATAGTTATAATATTTGTAAAGTACATAAGAAATTATTGTATCATGTTTCGTTATAAAAAAAAATTAAAGCAAACTATGATTTCTAAAGAATATTGGGTTAAAGATTTTGCATATATTCCTCCAAAAAGTAAAGAAAGTAGTCTTAAGTAAAAGAAATAATAATAATAAAAAATTGTAATGTACAATAAATAATTGTTAGATTCCAAAACCATAAATCACAAAAATTTAAAAAAAACTAGTATCATAAAATTAAAATGGGCCATTTTATATCCATTAGAAACACAACTGAAGAAATTTAAAGTGATTCAAAAAATAAATTAAGGATTTTTAAAAGGCTACTTTACTTCTCTTAGTAAATAAACAGACAAAAAATTCAAGGAAATAGATCAATGGTATAAAATTTGATATTAGTTTATTGTGACAGATATATATTTATTTAAAAAAAATTTAAGTACAGGCTCTCAGTTTTTGATGTCCTTAAAAGTACTCCAATTCCATCTGTATATATATCCTCAGTGAGAAAAGGGTTTATATCTTAACAGATAAGAAATTTACTGTTTCGAATCAGTACAAGGGAGTTGTTGTGATAATCTCTTCAACGAGATGAAACGTGTCTTCTCCAGAACTTTCTCCTACATTCTTGAGTCCAATGACTTAGTGCAAATATTCAAAACATCAAAACATTCATAAATTTAAAAATATAAAATTTAAAAAGAAAGTAGAACGAAAAGAAGCTGAGATGTTATTGACATTGTTTTTGTGGTAGGAATGTGTAACAATAAAAGATACAGAATAATCTACATTAAATAAACAAACAGCTCTTTTGACTTCTACACATTACCCTTTTTTCAATGTAAAGTGAAATATAATTCGAAAACCTTGTTTATTATTTCAACATGAACGCTTATCAAAATTCTTATAAAATGCAAAATAGAGTTTGTTCTTTTTTTAAAAAAGAATGACTTATTTGCCTTGAATTATTTTTCATTTACATTATTTTATAATAAATAATAATCTAGAATAAAGAAGTTGAAGTTTTATTTTAGGCCCAATTTTATATTAAATGAGAAATGAGAACCTGAAGAAAAAATTTATTAAGTGGTATATAATTTTATTCTCAAAAATGCTTTTTTTTAATTTAAAGAATATAAAAATAATTTTACTCTCTCTCTCTCTCCTGTAATTATGATGGCTATCAAATGTTCAAATTTGAAACACAAAACAGATATCAGACAAAGGGGAAAATGATACTAAACAATTCAAAAAAGTAAGAAGCAAAAAAACGGTTAAATATCATTATTTACAGTAAATTATATTTGTTCGAAATAAACGTAATAATAATAAAACGGAACTGGTTAACTATAAGCAAATAAACATATTTTTAAAAAAACATGCAATAACTTTTCTTTTGTAATAATTTTAAAAAAGTCGCAAAACATCTCTAACGTGTTATACGCACAAGTATCATATTGATTTAGAGCAAAAAACATAATTTTATTTAAAAACTTGCAGAGAGTGAATGTGCTTTAACATTTATGTTTTAGTAAGTGCTAGTAACTAATTGAAACTAAAATATCTTATATTTAATATCTAGCATGATGAACAACAACAAAATTGCATTAAAAATCCCTTAATGCCCATTACTATTCAAATTAAATTCGTTGACAATACAACAAGTAAACATTTAAAAAATTGACAAATTTAAAAAACTTGCCAGCATTTCTATGTCATTCACAATAGACATAATACTGGTTAATAAGGTATTATATTCAATTTTAAAGATATCAGTTATTCCTTTTAAGAACATACGTTTGCCCACAAAAAATTTAAAGCATTTTTTTTTAAAGAATTACTCTTTCACAGTTATATTGAACATAAGCTGTAAAAAATACCATTCCTGCAGAATCAAATCTCGAAAAACGTGATATATGTTGAATATACAACAGACAAAAGGCTGTTCCGATCCATCTAAAAGTATTGCCTTTTCTCATCATCCTGTTGCCACCTCTTGCCATTTTAATAAACTTAATGATGTACCTCGGAACGAATATCTCAAAGGAGCACAACTGGTAGGCCTTTCGCCATCTGCTATTTTAGTATTTGTGAAAAGTGGATAAATGGTGGTGAAACCAGCAGTAGACACCAAGCTGTTGGACGTCCACATATCATCAAATACAAAGGATGTTGAAGACTATCCCGCTTAATAAAGCAAAATAGGCGACAGATAGTGGCTAACCTGACTCTCCAATACAATACAAGTCCAAATTCTCGTGCAGCTCAAGGGACACTGTTGCATATGGGACTGCACAGCAATTGTCGCACACGTGTGCCAAGCTCCACCTACAATGAGTCCAGGGACATCGAGTGGAAGAGAGTTGCTTGGTAGGATTCATCACATAGTGTCATTCCTTCAAGCGAACTTCCCATGCACAGCAGGCTGGTGGGAGTGGTATTATTTTTTGAGGGATATTCTGTGAAGAGCTCTGGGACTTTTAGTTGTAGTAGAACAGACCATGGAAGTTGCAGTCTGATCTGAGCGTATTGCAAATCAGTTGCACTCTTACATAGCGTCTGTCGTCCCAACTGGGAAAAAAATCTTCTAGCAGGAGAACATTCTATGTCTGAAGCCTCAAATTATGTTGGAGTGGTTTGAGGAGCATAATGATGAATTCCAATTAATTTCTTGGCAATTTAAGTCACTAGATCTTAATCTTATAGAAAACATTTCGTCTTTGATAGAAAAGCAGCTCATTGATCAGATACTTCCATGTCGCAATGTATCGATTTTGCGAGACCTTTGTTTGAATATTTGGTAAAACCTGTGTCTCTATTAATCTACCAATAGCTTACGAAATCCATGGCAAGGCGAGTTGCAGCTGTTTTGCACGCCGAAAGTGGTGCAACTCGTTATTGAGTAGGTGTTCGCAATGTTTTAGATTAATAGTGTACACATACATTGACGTGCACAGTTTTTTTTTTTTTATGGAGGTTCGAGTTGTATTTCGCAAACATGTAGAGGTGTGATTTAAAGTGTGACAAGACTTTGTGACTTAATTTAACACTAAAGTGTTAAAGTAAGACACCTACGGTGTAATTTAAAACGTTTTTGGTGTGTGGTGGAATTTGAACTCCCGAACTTCTGTGTACACCACTGTGTACATAATATGTTCTCTGTTGTACGTAGCGCATCATTTGTAAAAAAATTTTAATTCAATAAAAATAATAATTTTCCTTAATAAATTATTTTTTTATTTTCTGTAGATACACATACAGATGACCGTAAGTCGTATATTAGATATGAAAAATGTGTATTAAATCTAATATCTAACATTTTTCTAGCGAATGCTCAAGAAATACTTTCACAATCACAATGCCCTTTCTTTTATCACATGCACTCTTTTACAATTGGTAGGGCAGGGAAAAAATTTTAAAAATTTGCTAAATCTGATTTAGTTGCAGTTTTTGTTTATCTCTGATAGATTGTAAGATTCTATTGATTTAATGCAATTCGTACTTAGTTATTTTTTTTTTCACATTTCTGCTGTCTATATTTTCGTATAGAAAATAGCTACACTATGTAAAAAAATGACCAATCTTCCTTAAACTTTTAAAAAGTTGCCTTTTCGAAAGTAAATAACATGATAAGAGTACTCATTATTTGCATGAGAATGCTTCTGATTCGATAAAAAACCTTTTGGACGATAATTTAACACTTCACTAACAATAACATCAAGTGATAACAAGATAGTCTTTTTTTATTCAATCACCATTAATCAGCAAAAGTAAACATTAGCCAGGTCGAATGTCTCTTTTCAATTTTTTTTTTATGAGAGCCCAAAGATTAAAAACGTGACCCGTTAAATCCACGCGGTATCCCAAAAAGGGAGTGTGGAAAATAGTTTTTTCAGTACAAGTTTATGTAATTTCATTATAATTTTCAATTAATTACGATGTGTAACTTACAGAAAAAAGATTAAGCTAAATGTAAGGGGAAAGGTCTTTTAATATTTGAAGGAAGCTATTTCATTATAATAATGAACATTCATTATTTTCATTACAGGAAGTTTTTAAAAAATTACAAAATAAAATAGAAATAATAATCACCGATGGATGATTAAATTAGCATGTGTTAGTACTTCTAAATTAAAATCTAACCAGCAAAATTAACAAGTCAAGCTAAAAGCAATATTTGCAAAGCAAATTAAGTTTTAACTGCTATGAAAAAAACATTTTTAAGTCAATTCCTACTTAAATCAACAAAGAAAATTTTTATTTTAGCTTTTTATTAAATAGTTACAATTAATATAAATATATATATACATAGGATATAATCACAACATTAAGTGGTAATTCATTTTTATTCATTACTATTAAAGTATCGTATTGTCATCCAAAACAATCGTGTCTATAAAATTTCAGTTCAACTGAATGCTTTAAAATATGAGTAAAAAACCTTTTCAAGTTTTGACACAAGTCGCCAAAAGGGTCACTAAGTTGCCAACGTGACTGTATTTGCAATTCTTTGAATAATTAGTTTTAATCAATAATTTCTTTAAAATTATAATTAAATTGTATTGTCATCCAAAATAATCATGTATATAAAATTTCAGCTCAATGGAGCGCTTTAAAATGTATTTTATTAACGATTGAAAATTCCACCAAGATAAATAAATAAATATATAGAGAGTGTGAGCTAATAGTAGCAAATGAAAAAGCAACACGATCTTACAATTTTCGAAAAATTTCTCAAAAATAAGTTTGAAAAGAGGCCAAATAAATAAATAAAAAAAAATAAAATGATGAAACTATACCAAATACTCTTGCTTTGCCAAAATTTCCGTTTGAGTTAAATTGAAGTTATTAAAACATGTAAATAATTTAGTTGTAATCTTTTTAATGCATATATATATATAAACACTCATACATACAAACAAGACAGTCGCTAAGAATTTTTTTTTACCTTCTAAATACGATTTTTTTTTTATTAAGGGCAGGAAACGATGCATATAAATCTGATTTTCAAGAAATAGATTGGGATCTATTTGACTGTCGGAAATCAAGGACCGATTTGTTGTTGTTGTTGCTGCTCATGCCATCCGTCTGACATAGTCAGATCGAGGCCCACGAAATTCATTGTGGCAATGGGCTAGATGTACGCCTGTCGTTGGACTTAGGCTTGAGCACCATACAAGTGACAGTACGATTTAGATCGGTGAAATTCCCGAAGTGACGATAGAACATTACGATAGATGGCGCCGCTATCTATCTCCACCTCCACAATTTAGGTGTGGAGGGAAAATTTTCTCCAGTTCCCTGCACTCGTGATTCAGCCCACAAGACTTTGGGACCCACTGATTTAACGAGCACGTACTCCGTGTGTACTCGGAGGGTATTTGGCGGTACGGGCATCGAACCCAGGCCTTCTGGTACGGAATCCGGTGCTCTAACCACTAGGCTACCCACGGTCCATAGGACCGAATTAACCTTATTAACCTGAAGCTATGCTACTTATTTATTAATTGAACTAAGGATTTTTTCTCCCAACCAGTTTCTGACTGCAAGGTAATAGCATGAAAAGAGTCGAAGTTACAGTATAGCGATAACTTCTTATCTGTGCGAAAATAATGTTTAAGTGTAGTTTAATTCACAAGAGCACAGGAATGCTATTTTATTATAAGATGTATTTAATGGGTAAGAAAACCTCATATTTTCAGACTAAGCCATTGCTAAACTCGAAGGAGGCACAGCAAGGTCATTTTTATTTCGGCTCCTTCCTGACTAAAGAAACGTAATATATAGCACTAAATAAGTATTTTCTATACTGGATATGTAGTTTATATCATCTCATTTTCATATCTCCATCATGGAAGCACACGGGTGAGTGAGAATTATTTTAACATCTTACTATAAACCAACACTAAGGCTATTAGCAATGGATTTCGCAATTTTGAGCCTCCGTTAAGTGACGAGGACGACACGTCTCTCTCCTAACTATCACACCAACGGGAGGACATTGAGTCACGACAGACTCAACACGAGGACACGTGCATTGGCCTACTCTACGCGGTGGGTGAGTGAATTAATATTAACGTCGCACTGTTCAGCTACGCGAGGGCTTTTGACGAGGGACCTCGTCATTTTGAACGATGGTTAAGTCACGAGGACGACACCTGAATTGGCACCCTCCTCTCCAAACTACCACACCACGTCAACGGGAGGACGTTTAAGCTCTCTACAGATTTAACGAGCATCGCGCCCCTACACGGAGGGTATTTAGTGGCACTGGCCTCGAACTCGTGACAAACCAGCTACGATCCGGTACCTTGACCACTAGGATACCGCGGCCAATTATACACGGTGGGGACTTCAGTGTCACTAGGGACGAATTCATGAGACGCCGGCCACGAGCCCGTGACCATAGCCACTAGGTTTCCGAGGCCAAACGGAAGGTCACGAATTCAAATTAATAAAAATAAAAATTGCCTTAAGAGCTTATATCTTGAAGAATTAGTATGGATATAACGAAAAAAGAACACATATATTTGGAATCCACACATCACCGTATAACCATCATTTAACGCCTAGCATAATTCCTTCTGATTAAACTTCTGGCCTGTCAATCCCCCCCTTTTCAAGGAATTGCAAATGCTTGAACGCGTTTATAATTTTTCTCTCTATTTTGCTTCGCACACCTGGCTGACACTTGTTGCATAAGCCTTTCGCTTGCTGTACAATCATGTCTTGGAGAATCTGAATCCTTGAATGTAATCAAAATTAATTTAAAATACAGTTAGTGACTGCTTTTATTTGAAGAAAACAATATTCCATATCCTCCACCAAGATCTCTCTCATCTTAAACATTCAAGACCTAAATATAAATCTATATATATAGAGAGAGAATAGGTAATTTATATATATAAACTAAATATAATGACAGATTATATTTTTTTAATAACGGCAGACTAGTTTTATTCATTTTGCTGCAGCAACCATACAGCATATACTATACAGAGTTTCAGTCTAAAGGGTTTTTTAACTTTCAGGAGAGGTAAGGTACACCATAACTACATAGAATCACATAACAATTCCAAGATGGAAATGCTTTACAGACACGGTAGATGAAAGAAAATAGTGTGAGTCGAGCACACATAATTTTCACTTATCTCTAATCAAAAATGTGTGTATTTAATGAACTTGCTTTTCCATAAATTATGTTAATTAGAGTAGTTATTCTTTAAATGTGTAACATTTCAACATTTAAGAAGGATTAAATTGACATCTTATAGGACACACACACACTGTAAAATGCAAACTAAAATATTAACTGATATGTTCTTCCATAAGTAAAACTCGTGTTTTTAAGTTATAAGAATCATATTACAGATATTGTGTGTGTGTGTAATATGATTATAATAACAAAAACACCAGTTTTACTAATGGAAGGACAGTTGATTTTTTTACTATTTTTCATGGAAAACTAACACTAATATATTGTGTACTAACAATTACACGCCTGCTTTTCTGGGCATTTGTGACGTTGTGTGACTATATACTTTTTTTAGGTTAGATATAACTTGGATATTAGTAAAAAAAGGTTTTATAGCCCTCGCCTCTCCATTAAAAAAGGATAGGATTTGAATTTTTAAAACAAAAATATCATAATCTTTTACTCCCCCGTTCCTCCCCCTATTTCCTCAAAAACTATTTTCAGCGGATGTCTACTCAACAAAATAAACATGATTGCCAAATTTAAAGTCTGTATTTTTAATAGCCCAATAACTGTAATAGTTAATTAAGTCTAATAAGTTTCAGTATAAACCGAATTATTCAAAAATAAAAAGATTTCCTGAAAGGAATTTTTATCTATGGTTTACTAACACGAAAATTTAATCTATGATGAGAGGGATTAAGAAAAAAGTCAACTATATAAACGCATTCAAAATTTCAAAGATATTTTGCAAATGTAAATTGCCAAAGGAAGCCCAGTGGCTCTGAGTAGTAGTGTATCGCGTTTCCACGTCACAAGTCCGGCGTTCAAATCCCGGGCTAGGCAAAATCGACTCAGCCATTCATCTCTTCAGTGGGTCGATAAATGATTCCAGGCTTGCTTGGAAACTACACACTAGGGGTTTAGCGCCAGACTAACCACCTGACTGGATTATCTGTTCATGCACCTCAGCGCCCAATGTCCCGTATTCTGAGATGGGCACAGTAGCCTTTGGACATTATGAGCTGTTGTGCTACTGAGTCTAGTTTTAGTAAATTGCCAACACTACTTATGTAAAAGCAAATGTTAAAAAGAGAACTATCTACGAACATAGATTATGTGGAAAAAGAGTTAATCATAAAAAAAACTACACATGTATTAAATAAAAAAACTAATTAAAATAAAAATGCATAAATTAAGTTTAAAGAGGCGAGCAAATGTTAGATAAAGGATATCTAAACATTTTAATTTCTAAAAAAAACATTCTATTCAGGGATAAAAGAAAATTGGAAATTTTTATATCAAACACTAGAGCTAAAAAGGTATTTAGATAGAGAATTGAAGAATTGAAAGAGACAAATATTTCATTTAATTGATTACTGATGGCACGTGGATATTATTCCGAATTCAATGACGATCACAGATATCAGAGAAATCCAATGTTCTTCGAGCCAACAATGAAAAAAAAACAAAAGGAATTACTATATCATTTCTTAAAATAAAAATTGTTTCCTCAAAAAATTTTAGATGCAGCTCTTGTTCGAAATCCTTTTGCTTGATCTAATATGAAATCAATACTAAATGAACAACGCAAAGATGTGTACTAGACCTGCGAGACTGGAATTATCCACCACTGTTTCGAGGGCCACTGAAGATCTCCTATGGAGAGGGTCAAATGTACATTAACTCTATCAACTTTCAAAGTCCTCACGTTGGAGTGGTGGGAAAGTTTGGAGAGAAAGGAGTCACCGGTATTATCCTCGTCACTGAACCGAGTGAGTGAGTGAATATTAACGTCACTCTGTTCAGCTGCACGAGAGCTTTTGGCGACGGACCACGTCATTTTGAACCATGGTCAAGTGACGTGAACGACAGCTGAGCTGGCACATCTCTCCTAATTACCACACCACACCACACCAACGGGAGGACGTTTGAGTTCTCGACAGATTTAACATGCATCACTCCCCTACTACACGGCGAGTCTTTAGTGGTACTGGGCTCGAACTCGTGACATGCCTGCCATGATCCGATAGCTGACCACTCGGCTACCGCGGCCGGTCACTAAACCGAAGTTAAGTTCAAAACTACGAAGACCCTCACCAATAGCCTTCGTGCTGCTTTTTTTGTGCGACGTTCTCTTGGAGTGGTGTGGAAATTAGGAGAGTAGCAACTCAAGTGTCATTTGATGATAGATCAAAACTATGAGATCTCTTGCCAAGAGCCCCTTTTGTCTGACGTTAATAAACTACCCATCTGATAGTCAATTACTTTGCGGTTCCTTCCACTAGTATAACTCTATACAATACGGTTTTCATTGGACTAGATCAGAAGTGTGCCTTAAAAAAAATATTATTCATGAAAACTTTCTTCGTGGAGTCATTCAGATGAAAAGAAAGATAAAAGATATTTTAGATTACATACACAAGTAATTATTTCAAACGAATTCCATTCAATCTAAAAATATTTGCTTAGATGAATTTTGCTGAATTCAAATACTATTGAGAGTAGAGTCATTGGGGCCTGGAACAATGAGTCAATTTCCCTTTGAATGTGTCACTTTG
>BMAV01011392.1:1075704-1095392 GCA_019973955.1 Trichonephila inaurata madagascariensis | reverse complement strand
CTCAATTTCATTCTCCATCGGGGATAGTAGCCTGTGCTGCTTCAAATGAACAATGAATCCATTCTATTCCATAATAGGTAAAATATTTTATGATACGATTTTGAACAATCAAGCCCTGCTATTCATTTGAATAACTTATAATAACACATTATAACTCATCTCGCTTCTTTCTTGGTTGGATTTTCTGTACAATTGTTTTTCTTAAGGAACGTTCTCATTCAAACAAATAATGGAGATGCTAAAGATGATTACACAATAAACGTCCGTAAGCATTATTCCAATGTTTTTATATTTTCCCAGAAAGTTTTGATTCCCGTACACATTTCAGTTTTTTTACAGCATAAAAGATCGTCAATAATTCTGTTTTAGAAACACTTCAAATATGAAGAGCTTAATACCCTGTATAGTATTAAGTCGGAAAACAATAAATGACGAATTGCAATTGATGGGATAGGATTTAATTTGTTTGTTGACTGAATTTTTTGGTTGACTTTATATTGCCCGGCAGAAGACCTGTCAATCCCATTCAATATGTCTTATAATTTTGAACCATAGTCCGATACCCTGATGTGGCCACCCTGTGAGTCAGCATCGCGAAGTCGTGACTAGCCTATCGTGAGTTGGATCCCTACTGCCGCTGAAGACAGGAGGTCGATGTACTTTCATTCTGCCGAAGCTCAAACGTCCTCCCGTGGGTGTGGAAGTTTGAGAGGGGGTGTCATCCTCGTCTCATGACCAAAATTACCAGGTCTATCACAATAGCCTCCTTGTAGCTTTATTAGGCGACGTTCACTCACTCGATATCCTAATCGATGTTTGTCTTGTGGGACCCCCAGCTGCCACTTTGGCTCCCACTACCTTGCGGTCATCGATTTAGCATGCATTCACCCTTCTATTCGGAGGACTTGAGTGCGCGGCTTGATAAAAGTATCGCCAACTACGAGATAGATGCCAAGAGCCTTCAATTGTCGAAGCTGCTGGTGACATTGATTTAGGGGTTGTTTATTAACGTAGTCATCAAAAGAGTCAGTGAACAGCCTTGTGATTTTCAACTACAAATAAATAATTGTTAATATACCCGCGATCCTGCACTTTACTATTCAAACTTCCGCAATACATGAACATGGGTAAAGTAATATATATATTAGCTCTTATACTTGATGAGTCTCTAGGGGCATCAGGACTCAAACGTAGAACATGACAGTTTTAATTTAATTTTAATTTAGGTCACCCTGTGAAACAAAACAAAAGTTATTCGCGACTAGCCTCCTAATTTTGAGCCACAGTCAAATGACAAGGACGATAAAGAGCTGGCACTCCACTCTCTTAACATCCCCACCGCGCCAATGATAGAAAATTGCGCCACGACTAATGTAACCCCTTTATACGCCGGGTCTTCAGGGGTACCTTGTTTCGAACCCGCACCTCCAAAACGCTAGCCAAAAGTTCGCGACAATGACGACTTAGATACTCCAATCGCAGGTAATCCATCTCGGCACTTGATTCGTTCAAATCAAAGTCGATCTAGGTATGGTTTCACAAACCCTTTACAGTGTGTGAGTGAGAGCATTGACGTTGCATTATAAAGTGAACGAAGGCTATTGGTGACGGACCACGTCATTTTTAACAATGGTCAAGTGACGAGGACAACACCCTATCCTAACTTTTGAACTACGCCAACGGGAGGATGTTTCACTCTCGACTATTTAACGTGCATCGACCCTCTTTGCAAAGTAAGTCTACAGCGGCACCAGTCTTGAATTCATAGCACGCCAGCCACGAGTCCGTGACTTTGACTACTAGGTTACCACTGCCTTTTACAGAGACTAATTTGACATGACTAAAAATTTATATTCAGACAATATCATAATGCTGTTCTTTGTTTTATTAAATCTGCAAAATATGAAGTTTAAAAATATAATAATTTCCTTAATTTCTTAAATTAAACCTATACTTTGTAATAATTGAAATCCGGAAATTTTCTTTGAATATTAAATACATTCAATAATAGAAAAACATTTATAACTAAAGAGAAATTGTTTGCGCCCAATCTTAATTTTGTTATATAATTTCTAAAAACAAATATATACCTTCAGGATCTACTGTATCTCGCATACAACTCAAATCCTCCTTGAAACAAAGAGAAACCAGTTTTCTCACACTTTATTTTTGTTAGTGAGATTTTTTACGCCTTTACTTCAAAACCATCAATCAAGTCTTTAAAAAAACACTACAGGAGAAATGTATCACCGTATTTTTCATTTATTATCTTCCTGTTCACACACATTGCGACACCTTATTTGACAGATTATCAATTCCCAAGAGCAATGTCAATAGAAAGGAACCGGTCAGTTCCGCATCCGCATGTTAGAGTCTCCATCCAAAAGAGTCAGTCAGTAGCTTATCATCCATCTAAGACAAGTAATACGATACCAAGTAGTTATAATATTGACAAGACAGCGCATCCCTCTTAAAAAGTACCCCTTATCTCACTTTTGTACTCGGATCACACGCTGATAAAGGCGAACAGGTGGATTTCGGATCATTTTATGCTTCCGACACTGAAGTGAACGTTGTTAATCGAATATACTCCAAGTTCGCTTTTTTTCTCTCAAGATGACTGCCTTTCCCGTGGTCTTTTGTCTGCTTTCTCTGCTGGCCGTGGGTCTCAGCCTTCCTCTGGGTTGCCCTCATACAGAAGATTTATCTCCATGTTCTTGCAAACGCTTGGCTTTTGGTCTTCACGTCGTGTGTGCTAACTTCAATTCCAGTCGCCATTTGACGAAAGCTTTCCGTATCTTGAAAGATTACCGGGTGCACACCGTTCTACTACACGGCCTGTACATCAACGAAACCCTGCCCAATGACCTCTTCGACGGGTTGAACATAAAAGAAATCAGGGTGGAGAAGTCCAAGCTGAGATTCCCGCAGCCTGCTTTTACAGGACTGGACTCGTCCCTTTATGCTCTGAATGTAGCCGAGCAATCGTTGATCAAGAGTCAAGATCGCTTTGCTTTGGCCAAGCTCACCAAGTTGAACGAATTGTACGTGCAGTCGAATCATCTGGAGAAAGTGGAAGATAAATGGCTGAACGAGAAAGTACCGAATGTTCAAACGGTTGTCTTAGATTCTAATGATATATCGACCATGGAAGAACATGCTTTCGCCAACCTGGCTTCCTTGAAGAAAATTTCCCTGGCTGATAATCGAATAAAAGTTATTAAGAGATCCATGCTTCCTCGACCAGCCTTGCATCTTATAAGAATTGATTTAAGGTAAAAAATATCAGAATATTCTTATCGTTTGCTAATGCTTAAGGTTTTTAATCAAATATCTATTAATTTTATGTATAAATTTATTGTTACATTTAGTTAATAAACTAATATTCAATTCATTAATCTTGCAATAGTTAGTGTTTAGTTAAATGTCAAATTCTATCAAGTACGTTTTCAAAAAACATCAAATTTAGAAAAAATGAAGTACTCATATTGCCCTTAATCCATATTTAACCCTATCTTATCTTATATTAAATATATTGTAATATAGAATGCCACAACTTATTGTCCTCACTGTAGAATTCCATAATACCAATTTATCTTTAATCTTTTTTCAGTTATTTGCTGTACTGATCCCAGTAACACATTTTAAATTAACATTAAATCTCATAAAAAAAAAAAGACCTAGTCTCGACCTATTATTTTTATTCTAATTTCAAAGCATTCAATATATGTTAAAATAATGCATAGAGAAATCCCAAATAAGAGATCAAAGACCTTAATTTAAAATATAAATATATATATTAAAAAAGAAAGAAAAATTCCTGTTAAAATTTTTTTAAAAGCTATATAAAAATATGGGAAAATGTAACGATTCTAATTATTTGTCAGGACTATCTCAAAAAGTTTTAAGGACTAATAAATGATTATAATTTCTTGTCATGTGATTTATGTAAAATATAATCTAAATTTAAAAAAAAAACATCCATTTGTAAAGAAGAAAAATTAAAAAAATAATAATTAAGAAAAAAATTTAAAAAAAAATTATTTATAAGAATGTCAAAGGATTTCAATAATTTTAAACACATTAATATTTATTTTCTTTTAATAATAAACAACTTTCACATCATTTTTTTCTTAATATTTCATATCGAAAAAATTATAATGAACTATTCATGATTCTAATTTTAAAAATCTCTAGCAATTTGAACAAATCTTATTGACAGTAAACACCACCAATTCTGTAATTTTTGTTAACTTAATAAAACAAATTCTGTTTTTTTTTTTTTTTTCAGTTACAATGAAATCCATTCCTTACCAGAAGATTTCTTCTTTGATATGCCGTCCCTAAAAGATGTAATCCTTTCCGGAAATGAATTAAGAAGTCTTCCACAAACAACGTGGAGTCCAGTTTGGGAACAGTTAAAACAGATTCTACTATTTGGTAAGTTAATTTTCAACCATCAAATATCATTTTTCATGACAAATGTTGAATGGATGTGGATGCACAATTTGAAGCAGTACATAAAAAGTTATAATATAGTTTTTGAAATAGTTAAAATTTAGGGAATTTCGACAACAATAAAAGGAAAAAATGCCTAGTGGTTATGGTTACAACTTCGTGGCTGGCATGTCATAAATTCAAGACTATTATCGGTAAGACCCGCCTGGTAGAAAAAACTGATACACGTTAAATCTATCGAGGCTTAAAGTCCTCCCATTGGTAGGGTGTGGTAATTCGGAGAAAGGATGCCAGCTCTGTGGTCAACCTCGTCACTTGACCGAGATTGAAATATACATATACGAAGTACATCGCCCTCGCGTGGCCTCGTAATGCGACGTTAATTAACACTCACGCTTTGAAATTGCAAAATAACGCATGTTCCAATGAAAAATGCTTTAAAAATAGGATTTAAACCTAAATTTTACCTCAAAAGTACCTAAACTACTAAATTCCCAATGCGTCTACGAATTTCTACAAAGAAAAAACTCTCTTGAAAAAAAGTGGACAATGGAATAAAAATAGATTTAAAAATAGATTGGAATAAAATTTTCTTGTTGTTGCTATTGATGCTACCCGATCGGCAAAGGCCAGATCAAGGCCCGCGAAATTCTTCATGGTAAAGGGCTAAGTGACACCTGTCGTTAGCCGTAGCTTTAAACACCCTACAGGTGACTGTACGATTTGGCTCGTTTCCACCCCAATTTTGAGGGAGGACACCTGTTAATATAGTTAATATGCATACAATATATTTAATATAGGTGAATTTTTATTTTATTTTACTTTAATTTTTTTTTTGTTAACATCTTTTCAAAAAAAAAAGGGAAAGAAAAACTTTTAATAATACTTGAAAGTAAATTTTTGAATAACTTTTTTTAAAAATATAAATAGAAAATTGATGAAACAGGTTTTTTCTTTAAAAAAACCTAGGTCACTATTTTATTTAATTTTGCTTAAAAATATATATTATTGTTTAATATATTGCATCAAATATTCGTAAATTGGAGCGTTCAATTAAAAGGACTATATTGAGTAATAAAGAGCAGAGGTTTTTTGTTTAATCTCCTTGGATACTGGATCGATTCGCGCGATGAATGAGAAAGTAATTTCTAATCCCTCTTTAGTTGATTATACGAGTTTATCTCTCTCTATATATATATATATGTGTGTGTGTGTGTGTGTATATATAAATCGGGCTTTATTAGAGAAAATTTTCTTCTGTATATATATATATTTACACAAAACAATGATTTCTACAATAATCAATTTAAAAAATAATTCTTTTTCAATGAATTACAAGGGGATTTATTTTTTAAAAAAAACACCTATAAAGCTGCTAATATAACAATAAGACTTATACACGAGTAAAAAGCATAAATTCATTCTAAAAGGCTTTCCAGTATTATTAACGTGCTATTGATTAGCTAGCATTGGGTGCGCGTGTGTGTGTTAACAAAACCAAACAAAGAAAAAGGGTTATAGGTAAGAAAGACGAGGTCGTGCACCAAAAAAAGGATTTTCAGACATCAGAGACCAAAAATATCTTGAATGTGAAGAGGCGCGTGTGAAGTAATCTCCTCACGTAACAGAAATTTGATAAGATGTGGCGTGAATCCGTGAAATTTAGATCATCAGCAGCTGTGGCTAAGGTAGCAACTCTTGTTACATATTTATTCTTTTATCGAGACTATTGTTAAAGTGTTAAGAAGAAGAAGTGCTTGTGTTTATATCTGATAGGATTTTATGGGACAGTAGACAGATGCAGAAGTTTCCAGATAGTAAACTAGACTTAGAGAATGAGAAAATCGGCTTATGTGTAAATGATGTTCTTGGTTAGGTCAAGGTTATGACTTATCATTTTTGTTCAGGAAAAAAATATGGTAATTTCCCCTTCTGGTTCTGACTTCTTGATCGCTAAAAATATCTATGATTGTAGCCCTAAATTTGCCTTTTTTAAAGTATGTGTTGCTAAGACACTTTTGTTGAACTTCGGAGTACACATTTAGAAAACTAACTAAAATTAGGGTGTTTAATTATGATAAACCATTAAGATAAATTATAACAAAGTATGATCCTCATTATTTGCGTCATGACTTAAGTTTACTTTTCAATGTTTGATTGGAAAAAAAATGTGATATTTTTTAAATTAAGTATGTATATTTATTTGATATTAAAAATAAACAAGAAAACACATACCCATTTAGAAGATTAGCCGTTAAAATATCAAGACAAAAATTCATCGGATGAATCGGTTAAATCAGAATTTTTACTGCACATCAACCGATAACAATAATAATATTCTAGAAACATTTTTTCAGAACACATGCGGGTTTATTAAAGAAATGAAAAATATCTTTTAAATGAGAGAGAGAAAGATAGATGCATTATCTTATTAAAAAAATAAATTGTATCTGCATCTAATATTTTTTTTAAAAAAAAATTAGAATGAGAATTGTTTTTATAGTGACATTGTTTTAATTGTAAAAACTTTTACTTTTAACATTATATCCTTAAGTAATTTTCTCATTTATAAAATAAGTAGTCTTTACACCGATCAAGGTGGTTGGTTATTAAGAGAAACACAGCTATATTAATATTTTAGTTCCATCTGCGCCTATTTCAATATTGTTAATAACATTGAATTTTTTGCAAAGTATTGGGAAATTATTACATATTTTCAGACACCTAAACCTTTTTACGTAAAGTTTTCATAGAAGAGAAAGATTCCATACACATAAGCAATATTTTTAAAACGCTTTTATAAGTTTCACGTGTTATGTAACGGAATCTTTGAACTCGATTTTTACCCACTTTAAAAGGTCAGATTAATTCGATTTTTGCACACTTGTCAAGGAACGATGACAATACAATAATTTCATAATTATGTTTCATTCTCCTGATCAGGATTATCAAAAATAATAATTTTCAGATTTCGCGACTAATTCATTATACCACTTCCAGATTTTGCGACTTATTGCATATACCATTTCAGAGTTGGCGACTAATTCCAGATTTAGCGACTAAAAGATTAAGGTGAAATCCTAAGCGCGAATAGGCTTGTGGTAAATACAAATTAAACACACACAAAAAAGTATTCTTTGTGTGAAAAATGGCAGGAAGGGTGCGCGTCAGCAATTTAACCATATTATAAACATTTCCTTAATTTTTCTGAAAATGGAAATAAAAAAAAAGACTCGTGCACGTGAAAAAAAATAATTTATTTTCTAACTGCTAAATATTTTCAATTTTTTTTAAAGCAATACATTTAGAAGTGATGACACGAATTAACATAATAGCAATACGTACAATATAAACAATTCTTTAGTTTTCTGAAAATGGAGATAAAAAAAAAGACCGTGCATGTGAAAAAAATAATTTATGTTCTAACTACTAAATATTATTTTATTCGATTCCTACTATTAGCTCACAATCTTTATATATTTATTTATTTATATATTTATTTATTTATATATTTATTTATTTATCTTGGTGGAATTTTCAATCGTTAATAAAATATATTTTAAAGCGCTCCATTGAGCTGAAATTTTATATACAGGATTATTTTGGATGACAATACAATAGTATAATAATAATTAATAAAAATTAACTGATTAAAACTGATTATTTAAAGAATTACAAATACAACCACGTTGGCATCATTTTTGGTGACTTAGCGATCCTTTTGGGGACTTGTGTCAAAACTTGAAAAGGTTTTTTTCTCACGTGTTAAAGTATTCAGTTGAGCTGAAATTTATATACACGATTGTTTTGGATGACAATACGATACTTTAATGATAATGAATAAAAATTAATTACCACTTAATGTTGTGATTCTGTCCTATGTATATACATATTTATATTAATTGTAACTATTTAATAAAAAGTAGCTAAAATAAAAATTTTCTTTGTTGATCTAAGTAGGAATTGACTTAAAAATTTGTTTTATGTATTACTTATTTTTTTATAAAGCACACACACACAATGCGTTTAAAAGTGATGATACGAATTAACATTATAGCAATACGTTTAAAAGGTGATAATACGATTGACAAATTTAATATTTCTTCTTAACACGCTTTTGTTAGTTTGACCTGAAAAATAGATACGGAATCTTTGAAATATAACAATACGGGACTCGTTCGAAGCCCCGTAAACGGAAACGGCAGACACGTTAATTAATATCCATTGAAGAGAAAAACTAATTCCAGCTGACACGCGCGAATATAATTCTGGTTCCAAATATCAAACTCAAGGATAAATTCAACAATGAATAAAGGATAGTTTAAAAAACTAAAAAAAAAAAACGAGCTTTTATTGTAGATCGAACTAAAAAATTAAAAATAAATTATAGTTAGAAAAAAAACTAAAAACACGCTTTTATAGTGAATCGAACTACAAAGTAAAAAAAGAAAAATTCTTCATATAAGAATAAAAGGATTAACGCAGTGGTTCTCAAACTTTCAATACTTGCGACCCAATTTTCAATCATAATTTTCATTGCACCCCCCTCCATACAATAACTATGTATTTATTTCAAAATTAACGTACTAAAAGCTACATGCTTAAGCTACAATAATATGACTTTAAATATAAACCGCACAAATTATCAAGATAAGTATTCAATTTTGTGTATAATTTTGTATATGACAAGCCCATGAGAGTCACTAGTAATTATTAATCTTGTTCTAACCTTAGTATTAATAAATAAATTATCACATACATTTTGCAGTACAGATGCATTTATAAGCATATTTTATCAATGTAAATGAGTATTTTACTTTTTTATTATATCAGAATGTGTATTCTATTTTGCTTCCATTCAGTAAATTAGCAATTTTTTAAATCTTTTACTTTCGAATTTTTGATATGCTCGCGCCCCCCTTGTAAAGTTATGACGCCCCCAAGGGGGCTGCGCCCCACAGTTTGAGAAACGCTGGATTAACTAGAAAATTAATGTCATTGGGGGTAAGAGCATGGGGTGCTCTATATTAATTGTTATAATTTCTTTCCAGCTCTATTCCGAAATGCTGAGTTAGTGTAAAAAGGTTGTACAAAGCCCCCCCCCGTGCTTTTACCCCCAATTACATTAATTTTCTCGTTAATCATTTTATTCCTATATTAAGCATTTTTTTTTTAGTTTGATTCACTATAAAAGCGTATTTTTTAGTTTCTTTTAAACTATAATTTTTAATTTTAAATCGTACGCTTTACGATAAAGAAATATATAATTAACTTTTTCACAGGTATAATCTCTAATAACTTATACTGATACAGGGACATATTTTATCACATTTATGAGTCTACATGAATTAGGATGCACTGAATTATCTTAAGAAAATTATTGCATTTATAGACTTATATAATTAGCATAAAATAATGTAACTTCTCCGCTGTGAAACATTTTGAATGTTATATTGACAAAAATATACTTCGTTAACAAATGATTAATTAAGATTTTATTTTCTTTCCCTCAGACAACCAGCTGGAATGTGGTGAGAAGATGAAATGGATCAAAGAATACAAAAGGCCGTACAATCTGGATGGCAACTGCGTGCTTCCCAAGAGTATGTCCGGAAAAAATATCAAGATGATCTATACCACGTAGGTGACATGCAAGTGTTGTCATTAATATACTACATCGGTATCATTTTCTGGGACATATCATTTGAGTCGAAGTGAAAAGAATATGTAAATAGATTATGAAGCTGGGTGTTTTATTTTTAATGTGTTTCATATTTAATGTACAGTTCTTTAGGATGTGAATTAATGTTCCCTCTTTTGGACATGCTTATTGTTCTCAAGATCTTGATATTATTTTTAATGTTTCAATGTAGGATGGAACGTGGGAGGACCACGTGTTTGTATTTATTTTTTTAGCAATAAAGTATTTGTATTCTTTCAATTCATGACACACGTGCTTTATTTGACTTTTATCAGAATTAAGAAGAAATTGAATTATTTTTAAGAAAATAATAAGGTTTATTGGAAGTGTAAAGTTTGAGAGCGTGTTATCAATTAGCAAAAGGCATGCATTTTTGCTAAAATATTTTCTCCTGAATAAAATCCTATTTTAAATTTGCAATAAGCAAAAAGAATAGATTTTATTTGATGTAAATAAAAAAGGGGTGATTGTTAACGCTGAATTTGTTCATAAAGTTAGTTATTTTTTTATTAGCATGGATTAAAAAACTAATAATAATGAAAAAAATCTGCTTTTGTCGATTTTTTTATCCCGATATTCGAAATGAGTAATTTTAAATGTTTTTTGCTACTAACAAATATACTCTAGGAAAACAAGTTTTGTTAAATTATAAAGTTATGTTAAAGTATAAGTCTCTGTTTATTTTGCAGAAGTTTTATCATAATGTCATCAACTTCTGAAATTCACATTGTCTCGATACAAATTCCAATTTTTATCAAATGCTTTGTTCAAAATTATCAAAATGAAACAAATATAAATTGTCTGACATAAGGAATAAATAAGGTTTCAAATATTTATTAAAATTCTGCGAATTTCAGATAGTGAATATCTTTTTATACATTAACTTTTACTGTTTTTCTTAAGATATTCCTGTACGTAAAATATTAAAAAGTTTTTGTTTTAGAGAAAATACTTTTTTTAAAATTAATTCCCGAGAAATTATCTTTGTTAGTGAAAGAAACAAAGTTTCTTTCAAAAATTACATTATAGCTTATTAAACAACTACGTATTGAAGTATTAATAATTTTCCCTTAAACTGTACTTTAAAAAAAACTCTAAGAGGTTTTTCTCTCTTTCTTTTAATCATATTTCAAGGTCTAAACATAGCATTTATTTTCTGTAACTTCACAAAAAGCAGTTTTTCTCTTACCAAAATGTACGTTAGTGTTTCTATAATTAGCATCGTTTATACAGGGGTAAACAGTAAAATGTTTAAATTTCAGGCAAAAAAAAAAAAAAAAAATTAGCTGCGAGATGACACACTCTACCTATCCAAAATGCTAAAAATATAAAAAAATTTATGCCAGTTTTTAAAATGTTTCATATTCATCTGAAATGCACTCAAACACATCTTATGCGTCAAAATGAAACATGAATACTTATTCACAGAACAGCCGCCTGAACATTGTCATAGTCACAAACTAGAGACAGGGCGATGTTTTAGTCGAACCATATGTTAGAATCTTGATTCTTCAAAAGGTCTCTAAAAAGATACTTTGACATTTATAAAATACATCCGGGGGGGCGGCTGGAAGTCTCCCCGCTAGAGAGGGTGTGCAGTAAAAATGGATGAAAAATCCGAATGTCAACTTCATGATGTTATCATGGTTCAAAATTAGAAGATGTATTTACAGAGCTAAAAAAAAATACCGTGGCTCAAAATTAGGATGGGAAAGAGTAAAATCAACGTCGCACTATAAAGCTGCACGAGAGCTACTGGCGCTGGACCTCGTCATTTTTAACCATAGTCAAGTAACGAGGACGACGCCTGAGCTGGCGCATATTTTTCCTAACTTAAACACCCCACCAACGGGAGGACGTTTGAGCTTCGACTCCCTTTACACGGAGGGTTTTCAATGGTACATGGCTTGAACTCATGACACGCCAGGTGACCGCGGTAGCCAAGTGGTGAAGGTATCGGATCGTGGCTGCTCTTGTCACGAGTTCGAGCCTAGTACCACTAAATACCCGCCGTGTAGGGCAGCGATGCACGCTAAATCTGTCTAGAGTTCAAACGTCCTCCCGTTGGTGTGGTACTTAGGAGAGAGAGATGCCAGTTCAAGTGTCGTCCACGCACTTGACCATGGTTCAAAATGACGCGGTCGGTCGCCAAAAGCCCTCGTGTAGCCAAACAGTGCAACGTTAATATTTACGCACTCATGACATGAATTTACGATTGGTGAGAAGCGGGAAGCGCTATGAAATAACATTGTAATAAATTGGCACTTTCTAAAATAAGTAAAACAGCAATGATAAAATGGACAAAATAAAATTTCTAAATTAGAAGGGGAAAAAAATATAAATACATTCAAACATTTGTGCTATGGAGATCTTGAATTTCAAAAGAAGTTGTGATACCTCTAGAAAACAGAAGGATTTTTTTCTCCTTAATTCAATTTCTCAAGATTTATTCTAGTACAAAGCTAAGAATTTGAAAGTAATTCCATGTGTCACATGACTTCCAATTTTTTTGCTTTATTTCTTCATTTTTGGTAAGCTTGGAAACACAAATCCACTTGGAAGACTTCCCAATTTCTTAAGCGGGGCTTATCCCAATATCAAAGTACCAATTAAAATAATAATAATAATAATAAAAATATGCACCAGGAAATTAAAAATTAAATACTTATTTTAGCTTTAAAAATGCTCCTTTCAATCTTGAATTACTTTCCAACGTTCCAGTTTATTGCCAACAAATTTGTTGGGCAAAATAATATATCTACGTAAGAACTACTGTTCATTCGATGCCCTTGGATAGCGGGAAAATAAGGAAACATTCTTCGTTTCTCGTCCCTTTACCAAGGCACAAAATTTAAAGAAACGTCACCAGTATAGATCACAGGTATAGTTTACGAAACTTTTTAATTCTATACGGAGAGTTACGATCTATTAGGGTGAAATCTGAGGTGATCTATCTCACCAGCCAAGAATTGACAAGTACGATGATTTTAAGTAAAAGAAATGATTTTCAATGGTTTGGGTAAGAAAATTCTATTAAAATGCAAGCCCATTTTACTATTAGATAAGGGGGATATAGCAGGTACAGCTGGATGTAAATTATTGTCAACGCAGAGACGTCTTAAGGCATGGGCCCAGACCCCCACCGTCCGGGGGGGGGGCCCTCATTTCGTTCTCGACTCTGTCTTAATAAGATCATGATCTGGATAATTTTAATGGTCAAATATTATTCATGTACATATTCTCCGAAAAACATGATGTTTCAACATGCATGTCAACTGGAAAAAGTGGTAAGACTGTATTATTATGTGATGATCGTTGCTTATGTCTAGGTCTAAGACTAATACCATAAACAATCCTTCAACTCACTTAGTTCGAAATGAGGCCATTGGTAGAGGAGGTTTGTGCCTAGGTTTGTGAAAATGTGAGTCGTGAGCATTTATTCGTTTCAAATGACCGTTTGAACGAGTATTTGACAATGGGTGCTGTATACTGTCTCCTTTTAAAGATCTCAGGTGGCGCCTACTTTTGCATAGGGGCCCAGAACCTCAAAATATCTGAAGATTTCTCTGCGCCCGGGGTCTCAAAATGTCTTAAGACATCCCTACGTCGACGTACGGTATACTGCAATAATATATAGATGTAGTTTAACCCGGACTATCTAATGATATGGTGCCGAAGAATATTTCCTGTTGCTGGGCTTAGTAGCGAATGTTAATTATGTCATTACTCCTCCTTTCTGTTTTGTATATCACATATCACGCAGCAGCGTATATGCTGTTCGTAAAAACTTTGCTTAAAGTTGGACACTCAGCTAAAAGCAAATGCAATCCAATTGGAATGAAATCAAGTCAAATATTAAATGATATTATACATAAAAATTAGTAACAAATCGTTTTATAATGTGAAATACAATATACTATAAATAAAATATTATATATAATATAAAATAATTTATAAAGTATATTATTAATATTAAATTCACTATTTTATAATTAATATAATAAAAAATGTCTTTTTATATATTATTAATTTAATTATTATATAACTTTATAAAATCTTTAATAAGTCATTTTTAAATAAATTTTAATAAACTTATTTAAATAATTTCAATAATAAATAATAAGTTTAATAATAAATTAATAATTTAAATAATAAATTATTAATAATTCTTATTAATAATAATTAATAATTTAATTTTAATTTTTAGTATTTTAATTAATAATTATGTTACATAATTTTAACTAATAATAATTTTAAATAAAAATTATTTTAAATAATTTTAAATATTTTTAATTAATAATAATTTTAAACATTTTTAATTAGTAATAATTTTAAATATTTTTAATTAATAATAATTTAAAATGTTTTTAATTAATAATAATTTTAAATAATTTTAATAATAAATAATTTAAATAATATATTTATTTATTTTTACTTTATAAAATACAAAACAATCACATAAAATATAATTTAATATTTAATAAAACTTTCATAAATAAATTTATTTAATTTTAAAAAATAATTAAATGAATAGAAAAAAAAAGTTGATCGATGAATCGAACCCTAACATCACGCATACTATGCAGACGATAAACCAACCAGGCTACGCAATTCGCTGGAGTAAATTGAAACTTAATTGTATAAAAGCTAAGCATGAATTTCGAAGGCTATTTTCTCTGAATTGACTGGCCATTCGGCGGAATTACATATATATATATCTACTAATAAATGAAGAGAAAAATTTCTTTTGTTTTATTTATCTAAATTTATTCTTCCGTAAACTTATTTTAGGAAAAGTTTAACCTAACTCTAAAAGATGCAGTAAAATTATGCATTTATCAAAAAATACTGTGTGTGATACGAGGTTTTCTATTTATTTAATTTCCCTTTGTATTCATTTTGCGTATTCATCATAAGATTTTTTCAGGAAAATCTAGCATAGCGATAGAGTTTATAAATCATGCTAAATGCATAATTTATCATCTTTTGACTTTTTCTTTATTTTTAATTTTTTTTAAAAAAAGGAATTACTTAATAATTCTTATGAACAGATATTTAAGAAGATCGTGTACCCCAAAAGAGTGATCAAAAGATTGGTTTTTTTTATATTTATTTAGTCATAATCTCCTTGCATTATTATCTTTCGATTGATGTATCACTTTTGTATGTGGGAAAATTAGAAGTTGTGGAAAAACTTCAATTGAAGAATGTAAACTAACACAAATTGGGAAATTTGACCACGCGCCCCTTTTACATAAAAAATGCTAAAAAAAAATTGTTTTTGATTTAAAAAAAATCGGTATTGAAAAGAGAAATAATAACTATAAAAAGGAAAGTTTTATATATAAAGCAGGATATTTCTGAGGCAATACAATAATGTAATTTTTTTTTTATGAAATGTGTGCATGCAAAATTTTTGAATTCAGGCATTTTATAAAAATAATTTCATAATTTCAGTTCTTATTCATCATACGTTTTTCACATAAATATAATACTTCAATATTATGTCAAGAAAAAAAATAAAACTTTTGTCATAACAGAAAAAAAAATTAACATTTTTTTTTAATTTTCTTGTGCATTTTATACTCTCTAAAAATTAATCAGTTATGAAAAAGTATGGGTTCAAACAATATGAAAATGCACTTATTTCAAAGAAAAATATATGGCTAATGTTTAAAAGTGGTATTTTAAACATTTAAGTGTATTATCATTATATTTTCAGAATTATAAACTTTAAAGTGGTTTTTCTCAGTGTATTTTCTATACATTAGTGCTTTCAAAAGGCTACTCCTTCCACAATTATTTACCAATCACTTCCATTTATTTCCTGTATGGTATACATAATACATATAACAAAATAAGGGAACCATTTTGCTGTAAACTGAATAAAAAAATTCAAATGTAGGAGATATTGGCTTTTTCGTTGAATTTTAGCATGCATATCAACATTTTATTTTTTTTTTCTCGAAAATTCATTAAGCTTTTCGAGCTAATTAATTTTAAGCCAATTCTAAGCTAATTAGAGCTATTCTAAGCTAAATCGAACGCTAAAGTTTAAAATATCCTTAAAAATATTACGAAAAATGCTCATGTCAAAAAATTAATAACTACATAAAGAGTAGGATAAAATTTTCTAAATTTTGTTAAAGAATTAAAATTTCCAAAATTTTGTGAATAATATGTGCAAAATTTTTCTTGTATCATTTTATTAAATAGAGACATTATAGTAAATGCTAAAATATAATTTTTAAAGGAATAAATAAATAAAGTAGTTCAAAGCGTTCCGAGTTCTCTTAATAGTATATATTAAATGTCAAGCTCGAAATTCTATCATTCTATGTACTAACCCATAAAGCTTATTTCGAAGATGGGCATGTAGGAATGCTAGGAATTTAGTTGAATGTTAGGGAATGTTGCATTAATTAATTTTAGTTGGTTCCCAACAATATGAAAGGATGTAGAAATATATAAAGAGTGATAAGCCATCTTAGGAAACGTTTCCATCTTCCAATCAAGAGTCAAAAATAATCAAGATTCAAAAGTACTCAAAAGTAAACCGCAAACTAATCATATAATAGCTTTTCTAAAAGTCATTTTTACAGCAAACAAAACAATCAAACTTAACTTGAAATTAATAAAAACTTCAGGTATAATGCTAGTTTGAAGCAAATTTGAATTAAAATTAAATATTTATTTATAATTATATTTATTATTAAAACTTTAAAATATTATTAAATTATTATTAAAACTTTTTCAGAAAGGGGAGACGATAGAGAAAAAATACTATCGAATTAAAAGATATCAAGCAATATTTAAAAAAAAAATTAAGTTCAATTCCCACTTACAAGGAGAGGGCACGACTAAGGAAATTCATTTGGGGTCGAGACTTGGTGTAACAGTAGTACTCTTTTAGGGTGTTCAGCCCTCAATGTAATTCCGCCGAATGACCGGACAATTCGGAGGAAAAGCCTTCGAAATTCATGCTTAGTTTTTATACGATTAAATATCAATTTCTTCCAACGATCTCGTAGCTTGGTTGATATATCGTCTGCATACTATGCGCGGGGTCTTGGTTCGTTTCATCGGTCAATTTTTTTTTTCATTACATTTAATTATTTTTAAAATTAAATAAACTTATTTATGAAAGGTTTATTAAATATTAAATGATTTTTTATAAAGTAAAAATAATTAAATAAATTTATTATGTAAATTATTTAAAATTATTATTAATAAAAATATTTAAAATTATTATTAATAAAAATATTTAAAATAATTATTAATTATAATTATAAGTAATTCAAATTATTTAAATAATTATTGATCAAAAGTATTTAAAGAATTGTTATTTAAAATTATTTAAAATAATTTTAATTAATATAATTAATACTTAAAATTAATTAAAAAGAATTATTGTTAAAATTATTTATTATTCAAATTATTAGTTTATTACTAAAACTATTAATTATATTATTAAAATTATTAATTTATTATTCAAATTATTAATTTATTTTTAAAATTATTAATTTATTATTAAAATTATTAATGTATTATTGAAAGTATTAATTTATTTTTAAAATTATTAATTTATTATTGAAGTGATTATTAATTTATTATTAAAATTATTAATTAATTATTAAAATTATTATTAATTATTAAAACTATAATTAATTTGTAATTAAATTTATTATTTATTCTTGAAATAATTATTAATTTTTTAAAAACTACTTAAATAAAATTTTTAAAATTATTGAAATTTATTTAATAAGGACTTATTAAATGTTTTATAAAATTATAAAATAATTAAATTAATAATATATAAAAAGGACATATTTATCATTATATTAATTATAAATAGTTAATTTAATAATAATATACTTAATAAATTATTTTATATAATAAATAAAATTTTATTTATAGTATATTTTATTTCACATTACAAAACTATTTGTAACCAATTTTTATGTATAATATCATTTAATATTTATTATATATTTTATTATAAACATTATTTATTAATATAAAAATATATTTATAAAATTTAATATAAATATTTATATAGTTACAGTATTTTTTTTTTTACTTTATGTACATAAAATATCATTTAATATTTAATAAACCTTTCATAAATAAGTTTATTTAATTTTAAAAATAATTAAATGAAATGAAATAAAACTTGACCGATGAATCGAACCCAGACCTCGCCCATAGTATGCAGACAATTTATCAACCAAGCTACGAAATCATTGGAGGAAATTGAAATTTAATTGTATAAAAGCTAAGCATGAATTTCGAAGGCTTTTTTCTCCGAATTGTCTGACCATTCGGCAGAATTCCATTGAGGGCTGAACACCCTAATGGAGTACTACTGTTACACCAAATCTCGACTCCAATTGAATTTCCTTAGTCGTGCCCTCTCCTTGTTAGATCAACAAAGCAAAATATTATTTTAGTTACTTTTTATTAAATAATTACAATTAATATAAAAATATGTATGTACATTTGACAGAATAACACTATTAAGTGGCAAAATAGAAACCGATTTTCCTTGCAATTTTCCAAATTCCTTTGTATATATGGTTTGGCGCAATTATTTTTGCTTGTTTCTATTTATTCATTAATTAAATTTAATTCTTTCGATTAAATAGTCTTGTAAAAAGAAAACACATTCTCTCCAGAAATTAGGCCAACCCTGGTGGGATTCGAACCCATGACCTTTGTAATAGAAGTCCAACACGTTATTCATTGTTCTAGTGGAACGTAATGAGCTATTTTTCTTTCTATATAGGGTGTTGGACTATTATTTTTGTTTCTTTTTATTCATTAATTAAATTTATTGAATGAATTAATATTTGAAAAAACTGAATTGACAGCAAATGTCATCCACCGCAAGTTTAAAAAAAATGTATTTGAACTTGAGTGGATGAATAAAAAGTATTTTATCAACAATTGAAAATTTGACCAAGATATATATGTAAATATATATAGGGAGAGTGTGAACTATTAGTAGGAATTGAAAAAAATATGCAAATTTGTAGCACTTTTATCCAATACTACTATTTATCTAGCATATGCGCTTTTGTCCCTGTAACAATAACTCACAAACCCTTTAAATCAGCGCTACTCCACCTGCGGCCCACCGGACCTTTGTGAGTGGCCTGGCTGTGTTCTGTTGTCAATTATTTAAGATCAATGTTTTCAAAACTCTATCAATCAAGCAATTCCAATTTTGCTATCCGTAAGTTGCTGGATGGCTTTTTTTCCTTTCTATAATTGTAATGGTTAGATTAACAAAAGTGAATAGCGGCCAGTTTAAGGGTGAAACTAATTTTTAATTAACC
Source organism: Trichonephila inaurata madagascariensis (assembly GCA_019973955.1). Taxonomy (NCBI): domain Eukaryota; kingdom Metazoa; phylum Arthropoda; class Arachnida; order Araneae; family Nephilidae; genus Trichonephila; species Trichonephila inaurata. Next base: position 1,075,895 of record BMAV01011392.1, on the reverse strand, counting down.
CTTGTGTCTTCCAAGTGAAATTATAATATCTGTTATTTCTAGACGATTGGGATCTTGACTGTTTCATCAAAAAAAAAAACATGGATCAACAACTTGTTTAGTTTGTTGTGAAAATGCTTTACTTATAAAAAGCATGATTTTGCTCGTCACTATACCACTAAATACAAACCTTTCAATGCCTCCTTTTTTTT
>BMAV01011392.1:1060567-1075304 GCA_019973955.1 Trichonephila inaurata madagascariensis | reverse complement strand
AATCCTCATGTTGCGGCCCGCGTGAAATAGTTATCATATGTATGCGGCCCGGCTGAAAAAAAAGGTTGAGTACCGCTGCTTTAAACTATTCATTTTTAAAAAAATGTCATCCGAAATTATGGAGGACACGGCGAAGAAAATTTATTCATTTACATGATTCAATATTTTCCCTTTTTTCTAGTTTAAGATTTTTAACAATAGATTTTGTACCAATTGAGAATTTTGTACTGTTCAGTTAATTTGTTAAATTAAGTATTACTTCAAAAGAGGCGAAAAGAAGACGTGTCATTCAGCATTAATCCGCTGATGGAAGTAAGACGTGGGCAAAGAAATGATAACGTTTCCCTTTGATATTTTTTTTCCTTGTATCAAAATTTCAACCAAGCTAGATGAATGACGGCTTCACGTTCAGAAATAAAAATGATTCAGTATTTCTTATCTTGAACTTGGCCTTGTTATCTAATAGACGTGGGACTTCCCCTGAAATATTACCAACAACAAATGTTGCCATGGTTACAAGCAACAATCAGCATGGGAACATTTTTTTTTAGCGACTTCTTGGTGATTTTTGATCATTTCACATTCATTGATAAATATCGTTTCCTTTTTTGTACACGACACGCCTTTTTATGTGCTCCAGATAGAATATTTCCAAGAATTGAATTTTTTACTTGGTCTGCATTTTAATGATTAACGATATATTATATTTACCACATAATGGAGCTTACATAGCTCTTTATATAGTTATTCATTATTATAATGACAGTACATTTTGAGATAAAGTTTAAATTAAAATGTAATAAAGTTTTCAGTAACTGAAGATATCCCTTAACATTACACAAAAAACAAACAATTACCGTAAAATCCGGCGTATAACGCGCACCCATACTTCCAAGCTAATTTTTTAAAAAAATTTTAGGTATATTCGCTGTATAACGTGCAACCCCTTTTTGAAAAATATATCTGAAATATTGGTATACATTGCTCTTACGTTTTGAAGTAATTTATTCGAGGTACTATCCCAGACTTTTGAAAAACAGAGTACTTTCAGAACCATAACTCTTTTAGTTCATAAGGCAAGTTATTTCTTTTAAATAAACAGCATTTCTATACATAAAAAAGTAAATTTATTTTTTATGCTCATACATTTTGTTATTTTTAAAACTATTGTTTTTATACCCGGCGTATAACGCGCACCCTTAAGTTTCGATCTTATTTTTTGTGTTAAAAAAGCGCGTTATACGCCAGATTTTATGGTATATTATATTTGATAAGGGAAAAAAATTGCACATTTTATTTTAACTTTTCAAAACATTGCTTTGAAGCATTTTTCGAAGATATAACATCTAAATTTCAAAAAAAATTATTAGAGAAAGCTTATTAATTTATGTTCTTAAAAAATGAATTTAAAATGTGATAGAGAAGACTTTTGTGTTATTTTTTGTGCAAATTTTTAATGCAGCTTGAAAATTTATTATTGATAAAGGCAACTTCTCATCGTTTTTAAGCGTATACATAAATTATAAAAAAAAATTGTCTTTGTGTAAATGATGTAAGAAACAGGAATAAGTATTATATTTTGATTTAATTTTGTATTTGTGTAAGTACTGAAGTTAACACAATTTTATATGTCATATATATTCAAAATATTTCGTTTGTACGGAAAAATAGGCTTAGAGCAGTGCTTCTCAAACTTTCAATATTTGCGACCCTAATATTCAATCATAATTTTCATCGCGCCCCTCTTCATTACAATAACAATATATTGAATTCAATAATACTATAATTTGAAGCTAAAGATGCAATACGACTTTAACCTAATAAGTGCCACCGGTGAATATAAACGTTTTGCTCACCCAAAATGTTAAACGACCCAGACGTATATATACGTCTTTCCGGAGTACGATTTTTTCTGTGCACTACTATCCATAAAATTATTTCGAAGTCTATGGAATGCAATAAAAGGACCTTGACAGAGTTTGCGAAGGATTTACTTATTTTAAAGGTTAAAGGATTTGCTGATTCTTTTTATTCCATTTCTTCCACCCCCTCCCCCCTCAATACATCACATACGCTTGCCCACTAGGAAAACAGTGGAATGGGAGAGAAAGTTGCGTAACCTTTTATAGACAGTTAAGGGATTAATAATAAACCGTGCGAATTATCAAGATAAGTGTTAGATTTTGTATATAATTTTACATATGGCAAGCCTATGGGATCAATGGTAATTATTAAGTTTGTTCTTATAGTGTTAAAAATTAATTATAAAATACATTATGCAGTACTTTGTACTATTGTATAAATTTATAAGTTTATTATATCAGTGTCAATGTGTATTTAATTTTTTATTGCGTCAAAATGTTTGTTTACTTTCAGTAAATTGATACATTTTTTTAAAATAATGGTTTGCTTACGAGTTTTCAATATGCTCTCGCCCGCCTGTTAAGTTATCACGCCCCACAGTTTGGTAAACGCAGGCTTAAAATTATTTTTAAAAAAAGCATAAACGATATTTATCAATCATAAAACATACATACTCCAATTTTATATCCTAAAGCAGTGGTTCTTAAACTTTCGATCACCGCTCCCCTCTCCCATATGTATCAGCCTGACATCGTCGACCTCCAAGATTTTGAGCACCTCTCTTTGACTCCTGACATATGGCTGAGTGATTATCCTAAGGCTAAATCTGTTGTCTATACAGACTTTTTTAAAGCTTCTTTTTTTTCCCTATAAGGGAACAGTAACATTAAAAATTAACTTTTTTGAAAATATTACATTGTAGTGATGACTATGTGGTTTTAAAATATAAAAAATAAAATTAAAAAAAAAAAAACCAATTAATATTATTCATCGAAATTATCGATGTAGTAGATTTTATTCCATTAGGGACAATTTAATAATCTAGTCTAACAAGGAGAGGGCAAGACTAAGGAAATTCATTTTGGTTAGAGACTTGGTGTAATAGTAGTTCTCTCTTAGTGTGTTCAATCCTCAATGTAATTCCGCCGAATGGCCAGTCAATTCGGAGAAAATAGTCTCCGAAATTACAGCTTAGCTTTTATACAATTAATTTTCAATTTCCTTAACCGGCCCATTGGCTCGATTGGCAAGTCGTCTGCCTTCAATGCGGGAGGATCCGAGCTCGAATCACGCGAAAACCATTTTTTTTCTTTCAATTCCTTTAATTATTTTTTTAAATTAAATAAATTTATTTATGAAAGGTTTATTTAAAGTTAAATGATATTTATGTAGTTATTTTGTATTTTATAAAGTAAAAAATAAATAAATAAATTTGTTGTGTAAAATTATTATTAAAAAAAATTAAGTATTAAAAAAATTATTTAAAACTATTATTAAATAAAATTAATTATTAATTAAAATTATTTAAAATGAATTATTAATCAAACTTATTTAAAATCAATTATTAATCAAAATTATTATAAATTAATTATTAATTAAAATTATTTAAAACAATTATTAATTAAAATTACTTGAAATTATTATTAATTAAAATTATTTAAACGTATTCTTAATTAGAATTATTATAAAATACTTTAATTAAAATTATTTATTCATTAAAATTATTTAAACTTATTATTAATTAAAATAATTAAAATTATTATTAATTAAAATAATTAAAATTATTTAAATACATTTATTAGAATTATTTAAATGCATTTATTAAAATTATTTAAATAAATTTTTTTTAAATTAAATAAATTTATTTAAAAAATACTTATTAAAAACATTTCAAATAATTATAAAATAACTAATTAAAAAAATAATAATAATATAATTTATAAATTATTTTATATTATATATATAATATTTCATTTATAGTCTATTGTATTTCACATTATAAATTATTCTTAAATAATGTTTATGTAAAATATCATTTAATATTTATTATACATTTATTATAAATGTTATTTATATTTATGTAAAAATATATTTATTAAACATTATATAAATATTTATATAATTAAAGTAATTTTTTTACTTTATAAAATGCAAAATAATTACGTAGAATATCATTTAATATTTAATACACCTTTCACAAATTCATTTATTTAATTTTAAAAAATAATTAAAGGAATTGAAAGAAAAAAAAATGGTTTTCGCGTGATTCGAACTCGGATCCTCCCGCATTGAAGGCAGACGACTTGTCAATCCAGCCAATAGGCCGGTGAAAGAAATTTAAACTTAATTGTATAAATCTAAGCATAAATTTCGGAGGCTATTTTCTCCAAATTGACTGGCGGAGTTACATTGAGGATTGAACACCCTAAAGGAGTACTACTATTACACCAAGTACCGACCCAAAATGAATTTCCTTAGTCGTGCCCTCTCCTAGTAAGATGACACATTTTTCAGCTTTCCCACGAGGTCTTTCAGAGTCCTTAACAGAGGTAAATAAGAGACCTTCACGAGCCTTCTAGAAAAGCACTGGGGACTCCCGAGATTCTGCGGGCCCCAGTTTATAAACCGCTGCCCTAAAATAAATAGTTAAAGTTCTCAATAATTCTAAGTCTACGACTAAGATTTTTGTCATCGATTTGCACCTCAGTTCTATATAATCCGGCACCACTTGCGTGAAAAAAATGACCGAAAGTTCTCTCACAGTGTATCTCATACCCATGGGTGTTTACATTCTGGTTCGGTCATGGGTAGCCTAGTGGTTAGAGCATCGGACTCCAAACCGGAAGGCCTGGGTTTGATGCCCGATGCCACCAAATACCCTAGAAGTACTCACGGAGCACGTGCTCGTTAAATCAGTGGGTCCGAAAGTCTTGTGGGCTGAACCACGAGTGCAGGGGGCTGGAGAATATTTCTCTCCCCTTCAGTTCCATGCCTAAATTGTGGAGGGGGAAATCGGTGGTGTCGCCATCTGTCGTCCCTTCGAGGAATTTCACCAAGCTAATTCGTACTGTCACCTGTATGGTGCTCAAGGCCAACGACAGGCGCACTTCTAGCCCCTTGCCAAAATGAATTTCGTGGGCCTCGATCTGACTACGTTAGACACAGGTGGCATTAGAAACAACAACAACAACACATTTTGTTCTTACCGTAAAATTTGTATACAAAAGTTAAAAAGGACGAAAAGTAGGAAATACAATATTTTATTACATTTTTCACACGTAAATTTAGTTTTTCTCTGTTCTTTTTATAAGGGCATTCAGTACATTGTTTATGCACTCCTTTAATCTCGTCGTTAGTGAATGCGATGTTTTCACTGGATCTTAATTTTTTTTTTAATCTATACCTTTTTAAAACTAAACATATAGGAGTATTCTTTATTCCTTAAATTCAAAAATTTTGGAATTTCCTTTTTATTTTCTCTTATTGTTCCAGCAATAGTTTTTTTTTTCAAAAGGTCATCTGAAAGTGGATAAGATGTGTGTGTACCAGTTATCTCCTTTAAAATTGCATTCTTCCCAAATGTTTTTGTGTCTACATATAAAACATTTATTTTGAACAATGTCTCCCTGTTCTAAATCTGTATCGATTTCAGTGGAAGAATTATACTCTTCCGTATTTAATTCTTCGTCATCATAAATGCAAAGACAATTTCTTCATCTGAAAATACTGTTATACTATATCTATTAAATACTGTATCTATCAAATTACTTAAATATCACATTTTTTCATTATAACTACAGTAATATACCATAGTATAGGGAAGATTTAACCGTGATTCACGCCTGTAACGGTGATTCACGCGTAGGGTATGACATACCTAAACAGGCGGTATCCAAAAATATATACTTAGAACTCACCTTCAAGCTATGGCCTCTAACGGGATACGACCTTAATGTCAGCTACACAAGAAACCATTCATTTTTCAAAAAAGGTTTAGAAGGAGCGTTGAAAAAAGTTAGATGGTGGGTATGACATACCCTGCGCGAGAAGTGCCGGAATAACAAGTATATTGCAAAGAATTTGCTTGATTATTCTTCACGTCGCATTCACTTCTACTTCTTCACTTGATTACTTATTCACGTTTAGAAGTGTCACGAGCATTATCGATGACGAAACTTTCAATTTTGAATCAAAGTCAAATAAAGAGAACGACACCTGAACTAAGTAGTACTACAAACATGAGGACTTTGAGCATCGACACATTTAATGTGAATTAGACTCGTTAATCGGAGAATCCTTGGTAGAACCAGGACAGAAACCCACGATTTGAGTGATGCCGTAAAAAATTCGACTGAAGATAGTTGTGAAACGAATCTCATGGATTCTTCCAAGAAACCTCTGAATGCAATAGGAGTTTAATTACGGTTCGACGCGAGCTTTTTGATGACAGAGCTGCAGCTCATAAACTAAAAATGACTACAATCAATGCCTTAGTGAATCCTGAAACACACAAAATTGAGTTTTAAGGACTGTCATCACGTAACAACGAAACAATGGCAATCCCATGGCAGAATATGGCTATAGGGATTGTCTTATGAGCACTTTGAAACTAACTGCATTGTGTCGCCATTGAAATTTGAAGGTGGAGGCATAATGGTTTAAGAGTATTTTTGAAGGCTTGGCCCGCTCCTTATGGTTCCTGTGCAAGAAACTCTCAAGACGGAGGCTTATTTCGACAGTTTGGACAGTTTCGTACTGGCTGCGTTTTTGCAACAGTTTTGGGAAGGTCTATACTGTTTCAACAAGATCGTATACCTGTCCTTACTGCATAATCTGTACAGACTTGGATTGCTGACATGAATGTTCAGGAACTGAGCTGGCCAGATTAAAGCTCCGAGTTAAATCCCATAACTTGGAACCCCTGTTCGTCAACTGCGAACTGGACTCGAGCAGAGGAAATCGATGCCAGAGCTAACCAGTGTTCTTCTACAAAAACAGCGTTCAATTCCATCTGCAGCCTTCCAAGTATTAGTGGATAACCTTCCCCACAGAGTTACAGCTGTCACTGGAAGAAAAGGCGACCAACTTCCTTATAACTTTTAACTTAACTGCGAGAAAAGCAAAACCTACAGATGTCTAGATTTTTTTTTATTGTATAGTGTACCTTCAATGTATCACTCGAGCAATACAATAGATTTTTTTCCGTTTTTCGGCCTTTTAAAATGTGAATTTTGTAAAATCTTCATTCGAAGCTCTCTCGATTTCACACAGAAAAACTTTTATCGTTCTTTGTTTGTTATTTATCGCATTACTAACAGCAAATATAATGAACTCCAAAACTATTTTTAAAAACTTCAGTTTTCAGTTTAAGATTTTTAAAAAGGAAGATTATACTGTTAACTAAATTTAAGGAATTTTTTTTTCAAAGCGTGTAGAAACCCATTTTACTTTTTCCATTTAACTTTGAAAGGCTTTAAAGCCTCCCCTTACTCTTTTCTTAGAGTTTGATAATACTAATTTATACCTTATTGAAATATTGATTTTGAAATTTTCAGACCCAAACAATTTCATTAACTGGGAAGAAATTATTGTGTCAATACGTATTTGCATCTGTAGATAGCTTAAATTTTAAAAATAAGATTATTCTATTGCAATCTAAGATTCTCTTCCAGTTCTACTATCAATTATTGTATAAAAAATCTCATTGTTTTTAAATTTTATATTTTTTTAAGAAAGTTTACCAGTTACACTTTCCAAATTTACTGGATGTATGGTTTCCTTATATAGTTATCAATAATATAGGTTTATCAACATTGATAAAATGATATAAATATCAGATTATTTCAATACATATCAGTTATCAACCCGAAGTTACAAAGACTATTTTTCTCTAAAGATATCATACAAACAGTACAGAATTATTTTAAAAAAATACCTTTTTATCTTAATAGATTTCTTTTGAAAACAAAATATGAAAAACATTTTTGAAGTAATTTAGCGATATCTATCGAAAAACACAATTAAACAGATCTAATTATCAGAAATGATAATTATGATTAAGTTATCTCTAATGTTCCAAGGTTAATAAATTTTAGGTGTTCGCTTGTTTTTATGCGATTGCTTTTATTACTGATGTGATAAAATTTAATCAAATCAAACTAAAAATTATTAATTCATATTTTCTTCTCAATCTATGTTAAAAGTTACATAAAATGGTTTATGACTTAAAAATATCAATGAAACAGAATGACTATTGGATTGTTTTAAAAGTAACTTATTTCTAATAAATGTGATAGGTTTGATAATATTTCTCTGTCTTATACTAGTAATTAACATCATTTCGTCACTTATATAATACATTGTTCACATTATTGAAAAATTATTTTAAAATGCAATAAAAACGAGAATGGAAATAATTCATCTTTTATTTTTATTAGAATATTTAAAAAAATAATACACACACACACACATATATATATATTTAAATCTGAATGAAAGAACTTAAAATTTCAATTGCTTTATTGTTATATACATTTTACATTTACGTTCAAATTCTAATTTTTAACTAGCCATGAAGTAATATGTGTTGTGACCTTATTCTCACATCATATTTAATCAAGACAGAAAGTTGATTTGAAGTAGCAAACTTTTGTAAATTGTTCATCAGTACATAGCTGAAGTTTTATCTCTCTGTTCCTTAAAGATGCTTTAATGTTCAAATCCTTTTAAAATCATCAAACTTCTGAAAAAGAATTATGATTCAGTGGAACTTTAATGGACTTGTGACTTTTTAAACTCTTTACTGAATATTTCTCCTCTTTGAAACGTTTACTTAAATTAGCACTTAACTTTTTCAAATATATGTATAGTTTGAAAATATATTTTTGATGGTTTAGTAATACAAGTTACAAATTTTATTTTCAATCAAATACTTCACAATTTATTTAATGTTAGTCCATATCATTTTTTGATATGAATAATTTGTTTAACAATTCTTAAAATGTTGATGTTTTTTAGCTTTTGATTAGTTTTAAAACTTGTTACGATATTTTTGGATCTTATGAATTTTAATAATGATGCAGGTTTCTTGGACAATGATTGCTCGGTTATTTCCGTGTGACCTGCATCATAAGTCATTCATTCTTTACAAATATCAGTTGGCATCCAGAGCGTCAACATGAGGGCCGATGCTTCATATGGAAGTAAGTCACACGAGTGATACACTGATTTCAGACAAATTACGACACCGAACGGTAGACAATAGAACAACACTGGATACGTAGTAAAAGTACAAACTTTTTAAAAAAGATCATCTTATCTTTCTTTGCATTATGTGGTCCATGTACTGATAATACTTAACAGGTGCTTAGATTATTTCACGTTTCAGATATCGCAGGTGAATGTAGTCGACATAACGTTTTCTGAGTTTGAAATAAAGCTATCCCGATGGCTTATTTTTCAATAACTGTTTTGGGCGTATTATCTTTCTTAGCGGTAGTATTCGGTCAACAGTCGGAATGTCCGAAGTCAGAAGACATTTCCCCCTGCACGTGTAAGACAATTTCAATCGGCCTACATGTTGTGTGCGCCAAATTCAATTCAAGTGCCTCTTTAACGAAAGCTTTGGGATCTTTAAAGCACCGTCGAGTTTTTCTCATCCTTTTTCATGCCTTGTACATAACAGACACGCTGCCTGACGACCTATTCGATGACATACAAGTAAGGGAAGTCCATGTGGAAGAGAGCAGACTCCATTTTGCTGAACCAGCTTTCAGTGGACTGGAATCTTCTTTAAATATTCTAAATGTGGCACAAAATACAAGAATCAAGAGTGAAGAGAGGTTTTCACTGGCGAAACTGCCGAAGCTGACTAAATTGCAAATCTTATACAATGGTTTATACAGAGTGAGAGACGACTGGTTGAATGAGAAGATACCAAACGTTCACACCATTGTATTAGATTGGAATGAGATATCTGTAATAGAAGATAATGCCTTTTCTAACTTGGCTTCACTAAAGCTAATTTCCTTGTCCGAAAATCGAATTAAGAACGTCAAGAGGTCAATGTTTCCACAGCCGGCTTTACAGTTATCCAGAATAGATTTAAGGTAAATATATAATGTTTATTCCCTTTTACATTTCATGAAGTGTCTTATATAAGACTTCATAATTTAAACACAAAAGTCTTTTTGCTATAGTATTAATTTTTAAAAATTTTAGCATTCGTTATTTTTAAGATATATATTATGTATCAGCTTCTTTATCAAGAGCCTAAGTCGCTTCGCCTTTAAATCAGTCTGTTTAGGCAAAATCTATATTTTATGTTAAATACAATGACTACGTTCTTTATTTTTTGCTAATATACGTACATAAATAATAGAGTCATTACTCAAAGTATTACCGCATTTAATTTAAATTCTGGTTATTTGGTAATTTTATACGGTTTTTGTCCTTTAAACTATACTAACACAGTTCATTTGGGTACAACAAACTGTGTATATTTATTCAATGACATATGTTTTAATAAATAAACTCTCTTATACTCTAAATTGCTTTGTACATGTATTTTGCTGGGAATAAATACAAAATTTATATATTCCTGAAGATAATTTTTCTACCAGATGTTTCCTCATAATATTTTATCCTCAATGTATTAAAATACTTTAAAATATATTTTATTCATAACAACTGCAATAATTAAATATAGCAACCATTGAAGCGCAAATATAAAACACACAATTAAATGTTTTTCCCCTAAATTATTAATGTACAAATATTAGTAATTAATCAGTTTAATGATTCCTATTAGCTATTCAATTAAAATTTAATATTTATAAAGCATTGTTTCTAATGATTGAAAATGAGAATACTGAAAATATTTATCTGTATGATTTTTTGGAACATAGCACAAGAGGAATAAGTAAAGTTATTCTTTACCATATTTTAAAGAGATGAAGAAATTAAAAACTATTCTGAATGCTTAAAATGGCTTTTTTACGAGATAAGTAATAGAATAAATATAAATATGAAAAAAATCCCGAACATTTTTTTTTGGAAAACTAAATTTTTACGTTTTCAAAAAACTTAATTCATCTGCTTTTTTTGAAAATTAGTTTTATACCAAAATTAAGATGGAGAAATTAAAACATTAATGTTTTAACAGTGGGGAACTCCCTCTTTTATCTTACAAGATTAGTTATTTGTTCAATAATACTCTTAAGCGATTAATATCAATAAGTATAATAATTTTGAAATCCACTGACAAAGTAATGTATTTTCAGTTACAATCAACTTGAAAGCCTACCAGGAAATATTTTTAGAGAAATGCCATCCTTAAAAGAAGTCATTCTTTCCGGAAATGAGATTAAAACTCTGGAAGAAGGAACGTGGTCTGAAGTGTGGGAGAAACTAAACAAAGTTTTCCTGACTGGTAAATCAATTACATATTAAATTGCGTTTGTGTTGTTTTCATTTATGTGACTGCGTGTGTAGGATATAAAAGAGTTGCATACTTTTGTAGTATTTTTATTTGCATTGGAATTCAAAAATCCTCCAAAAGGAATGTCTGGCTTAGGAATTCACTTATTAAAAAATACTTAAAGAGCTAATTTATTTGTAAGAATTTTCTTGCGTATTAAAAAGAAGGAGAAATAGAAACAGAAATCGATCGATAGCAAAAGTGAAGTCACTTAAAACACGATTTAAGCAGACGATGGATCATTAAAACTAATAAATTGTTGGCTTAATTAGCTGAAAATGAAATCAATATAGTAAGTGATTACTATATTTCACAATTTAAATATATATTTTTAAAAAAATATTATAAATTGATTTTTTTTTAAAAATTAAATTTTTTAAACTTTTTTAAAAATGCTTCTTGCGCATTACTTTTTGAGTATGTACATAATTTTTGTTTTATATATATATGAACTACAATAAAATATATCTGTGCATGGGTTTTAAATTCAAAATAAAATTTGATGAAAAAAAAGATGAATTTTCTATATTATATGAAATATTTCACAAATTATCACACTTTCAAGGTCTTCAAAACAACATAAAATACGATCCGTTAATTTTTGTAGGAAACAAAGGCACAAATTTGTGAATTATATCATCTTTCATAAGTTGTGAAAATTTCAAAGAGATATGATGTAATTGGAAACGCAAGAGGCATTTTACGCAACAATAAAAATGGAAAATTTACAAACTAAGAAAAGTGCATTTTAAACATTTATTTCAGTAAAATAAAAAAAAAAATATTCAGTAAGTATTAATCAAAATGACAAAATTCTTTAATAGAATTTTTCTATGAATTATAAGGAATATTATTAATATAAAAAATCGAAATCGCAATCTTTTTCAAAACTTGAGATTGTGAAGGTCCGCCATCGCCTTAAGCTAGATTTTTATTCAGAATGTTACGGAAAGACATTCTAAATCAGGGGACATTTATCGTTTGCTTTCAGATGATTTTCTTAGAAAATACAGATAAATAAAAAGTTTTAAAGAACAAATTCATCTTAAAAATAAGTACATTCATTTGAAAAATCAATCTTTTTTTAATTATGAATGTGATATAATGGAAAGTAAATTTAAAGTTGGATAGGATATTATAATAAATGACAACTTTAAATGTTATTGGATTTATTTTCACGGGAATTCAGTTCAATAAATAATTAATATTTTTCAAAAAGTTATATTTTTATTTGTATCATCAAACATTCATCCTATTCCTGTTGAAAAATTCATTTTAATTTTTAAAAAAATTATTTTAAAAATTTGGATTTATAATTAATTTTAGATCGGTTTTTGAAATTCTAGTATTAAAATGGAACAATTAAACGTATTCGAACCTCTTCGTTTTCAAATAAGAATTAATTTTTAATTTAGGATAAAACATTTGAATAATAAGCCTTTTTTGGATATATTCTGTAAATTTTAATTATTATTTCATATTTCAAGTTGATAACTTTTTTAAAATGACTTCAGAAATTAATGAAAAGCATCAAAGATTATTCAGCAACTATTTTTAAAGACATTTTCCGAACAGATCCCCCAGATTAGTCCCAAAATTATGGAGGGATTCGTTTATTTAAAGACTATTTCTTGCTTAGGAAATTTACAATTTTTCTATCATAACAAATTTTTAATACTTATTATACAACTTGAAAATATTTTACCAAAATTATATGCGAACTCAAATGTGTGGTTTTTTTTTCTTTAGACAACAGACTGGAATGTGAGGAAAATTTAAAATGGATAAAAAATTATCGCCAACCTTACGAATTAGAAGGAAAATGTGTGGAACCGAAAAATATGCTCGGAAAACCCATCAAGGAAGTGTATAAAATGTAGATGATATTTATTTTCCATTTTTATTATATCACTATCATTTTTTAAAGCAAATCATTTGATACGATGCTAATGTATATGTAAATAGAATGTAAATTGGGTAACCCTTTGTTTCAATGGCTGTAAAATTATTCTTATTTTACAAGGAGATCATATTATGAATCAAATTATTTAACGCTTCGTATATTTTTATAATTTAAAAAACAACTATATTCCCTCTTATTTTTATATCAAGTGTCCTGAGTTTTATGTGTAGATGTATATATTTTTATAAATAAAATGATTGTATGATATTTTAGCATAGAAATATGTCTTAAATCCTGTTTTGGTGCTTCGTTGCAACATTTCATCCGAAATATTTTAATGAAGGGACTCAAACTGCAATTAAGTGACTGTTTGTAATCTTAGGGTTCGCTTATGTACAAATATTTTATAGTTATTGTTCGCGTGTACTAAGCTCACTTTGTATATTTCCTTTTATTCAATAAAAATAAACCTGTAGCATATGTTATCCAAATGTTACTATTTTAAATTTATTCTTATGAAAAATCTGCCTTATTTGGGCCCCCCCCCCCATTCTAATACTTAAATAATCAAAAACATAAATTTAATTCGAAATAATTAGGAGTATGTTTAAAAAAATTTGATTAAAATTTGTAATAAATATTAAAGTTTGTTATATACTTAAATTTTTTATTCTTAAATAAAAGAAATAGCATATCAAATGAATGAATATTATAAGGCAAATATAAACTATCAAGTCATAAGAGTATATATCAAAGTGACTAAATCGTAGCCTCGAGAATCAATAGAATATAGAATGGAGAAATTATTACAATAACTATTGCACATTAAACTAAACAAAGAGATAGAATGGCGTGATAGTGAACTTTAAGTGTTGTCGAATTGTATCTCTATAATTCAGACTTTGTGAAGTCTGTCACCAATAATTTCCAACACAAAGATTTTAGCACAAAGTTTTAAGAAATAAATCCAATAAAATAAATTTTAGCATTGAAACACTGTGACAAGCAAAGTCGTATATTACAAATAACCATAGAGGTTTAGTGTGGCTTTTTAAAACTTGCCCCTTTTTTAATATACATCCTTATTTCTCCTGTAAAGCATATTATTTTAGGATTAGAGAAAGTGTCAGTTTTCTTTCCGATTATCATACGTTATTTTACCCTAAAGATTAACTCTGTCTGGTGTTGTATTTACATATAGTGGACCAAAAATTTATTTATAAAAAATATTATGAAGTATTTGAGTAAATGTAACGAAAACTAACTACAATTATAGTTTCTTGCCAAATAAGATTCAAAATAAACAAATAATCTGATCTCAATTACTTATTATAATTTAGGCTACATTATACAAACTCCGCGAAAATACATGAATTTGTAATGAAAAAGAAAATTGAAATATTATTTCGCTAACAGGATTCTCAACAACTTAGAGACAAGAATAAGTAATATATATATATATATATATATATATATATATATATATATATATA
>BMAV01011392.1:1003034-1060167 GCA_019973955.1 Trichonephila inaurata madagascariensis | reverse complement strand
ATATATATATATATATATATATATATATATATATATATATAGGAGGTGCAGGCTGCTTGAAGAAAAACACAAATCACCGATAATGTCGCAGTGTGTTGCCTTCAAACTGTCATTTGGTAACCTAGCAACGGGGTCCGGAATCGGCTCTTTACGATCATGGATTGAATTGATAATTCACCGATACTGAGGTGTTGGCATTTATCGCATGGCTTTCGTCACTGGGGCTCCAATTGGACGGGGGGAATAAGGAAAACAAATCGTTCCTGGAAGAGGAAAGAAAACGAGGAAAAGATAAAGAGGGTGTTGGAAGAAGAATTTTTTTTTTTGAGAAAGATAAAAAGCTAAAGAAGAATTTTGAGTTTTTTTTATTCATTTATTCAAACAGTAGTTTGCTGACTACGTAAAACCTTGATCGTTTCAAAGGAGCATAAAAGAATTTCGGAGTTCCATAAAAATTCATTTGATTCCTTTTTTCATCCATATATTTTTTCTTCACGTTGGTTTGAAAGCTCGATTTACATCGATTTTTATTTATTACGTCATCAAAAATACTATTTAGCAAAATGAAACTGGAAAATTTTTCGATGTCTTTTGAAAAATAAATTTCTGAATTGGAAATTTATTTGCGCAGCTATAGATCGCAATCATCAAAAAATAATTTTATCCTTTGATGTTGCAAATCATGCTCAAGAATAAAAACATGGCTCAAAGAATAAAAACATGGGAATCTTGATATGTATTTCAAAGGGTGAAACTTAAAGTTTTTTATGAAATAAAATTTTCAACTGAAAAACATTGTATAATCAAAAAGTTTTTGAAACGCTTTAACATTAAAAAGGATTTCTTTTACATGTTTGATTTGAAAGAGATAAATGATTAATCTATTCAAATATTAGAAATTTTTTCGTGTTTGCTGTGTATATAAGGAATTAAAAAATGATTATTTGTGTTTCGTTGATTGATTTAAAAAAGAAATAAGTAATATATATATTCGTATATCTTTACAACTAATAAATATAATTAGTGAGGATTTTAAAAACAAAGCACGTATGTCACCATATATTTAATGCTTATAATAAAAAGTTGCTCTACATAAGAACTTTTACTAACTGTAATGTGGCCGGAGTAACCTAATGGTTGTTGTCACAAATTTGTGGCTTACATGCCGCGGGTTCGAGTCTTGGTGCCTCTGAAGACCCACCACGAGGAGAAGGCTGATGCACATTACATCTGTCAATCTCAAAATCCTCCCGTTGGTGTGGTAGTTTGGAGAGGCCAGATCGTCCTCGGCATTTAACCGAGGCTCAAAATTATGTTCGTTGCCAAAAGCCCTCATGTTGCTTTAGAGAGCAACGCTAATATAATTCTCACTCTAACTCTAATACTTTGTTACAGTAAAAATTTTAATACTTGCTGGTTTTATGTGTTTTTAAAATTTATTGCAAGGTTTTCGTGATTTTGAATCGATATTTTTAAAAACTTGAAAAAAACTTTCATTTGGTTATTTGCAGAAACCTACCAGTATTTAACATCTAATCTTGCCACCTAACATGTGTGAGGAAAGTAATAAGCTATTATTGTGCTTTTCATGGGAAAATTATTTTTGAAATGATACATATTATTCTTTACATAAATAAAAAAACATTTTCAGTATTTTAATTATAAAATAATTGTTCTATTTTTAGATTGAGAAACTCAAACAATATACTTCTGTTGCTGCAAAAATACCAAAGTTATAGATTATCATCAAAAGTATTAAGTTAATGTGTTTTGTAACCTTAAAATCAAAGAGAAAAATTCCATCTAATGAAATTAAGTGTAATTAAGTGACAAAAAAAGATACTCAAAGTATTTCTGTCTTCCAAATTCACTAACTATACAACTCCGTACCATTGAATTGTTTTATCCAAAGAGTTGTGTCAATATCTCTTAACGTGAAGGTACAAATAATATACATAAGATGGAAGTATTGAAACTCTAACGAAGAGACGAATTTAATGCCAACGAATTCACAACCTTAGATCAACTTTTACCATCCATCATACGTTAAAAATTGTGTCGAGTTATTTGGACGATGTCCAGTTTTGTGTCATGAGTCCCATAAAGAGAACTACTTTGACCAAGATGAAAAGGTCTTAATTATGCTCCAGAGTTTCTTGGTGCGTTCAAGAATCTCAAGGTCAATTACAATCTAATAGGTGGATTAAATCTGACTGGTAAGATATCAAAATAGACCCTTCAAAATACGGATATTTTTGAATATTTCTGAGACTGAAGAAATATTTTGAAGGTAACAAATATACTAGTATTAACCTACTATTCATATAATAGCATATATAATAAAAATATTTTTTCCACACCATTTAAAAACCGAATCGATTATTAGAGCTCTATGTTTTACATTGACACTTGGATTCATGTTCAAATCTTGGATATGCACTGTTGAAAACTTACTATACATATTATATCAGATACAGTTTTAAACTACAAATTGTATAGAAAAATTAGATGCAAAATAAAATGGAAAATTACATTTTTGGTGTAGTAAAAGTAATAATTAAAACTGTATTAAAACTATGTATATTTTTAAATGCTTTTTTTAAAAAAATTTCTTGAATAGTATTGCAGTTATTGTTCAGATTCTTTTTTATCTGTAAAACATTTTAGTTTACCTAATTCTTCTAAAGGAAATCAAATAAAATTTTAAAAACTTGTTAGGAAAACAAATGTGCTTCTTTTTAACTTATGCACATTTTAGAACTTACATTTTAAATAATTACAATTAATTAAAAATCTAATCGAGTTAAAAAAGAATAACTGTACTATACGCAGACTTCTCTACGGTTAGGAAGCTAAGCTTTTGAAAACGACTTTCACAGTCTTTAGTCCCCTTTTTTTTATCATAGAACAGGTTCGTTGCGGTGTCATTCTCATAACATTACAATGTTGTAACTTTCAAACAACATATTCTAATGTTACAATCAAATTCTTATTTTAAAAATAAAAAAAAATTGTTAAAGGTTTCAAACAAAAATATAAATTTAAAATATAAAATGCATCTATAAACATGAAAGAAACAATAATAAAAATAAAATACAAAAGTCACAAGACAGCATATTAAATGTTTAAAAGTAAGAAACGTAATGCAATTGAGCAAAAAATTGAAAAAAAAGCCCAGTGAATGAAAAAGTAGTTTCGAACTTAGGATTGAATGAGCGGGGTTAAACTATGGTGGTACCGTACCAATAAGGAAAAATCGAAACAGAATATAAGCAAGAAAAATCCAAATAGGAAAATAGTATATTGAACAAAAGCTCCCAAATAAATGAATGAGAAGATAATCAGTTTAAGTGAATTTTATGAAATTTATATTTTATATGAAAGAATTTTATATGCAAACACAGATTCTATCTTAAAACTAAGAATAAAAAATTAACTTTCCAATAAATATTTAAGTGTCATGAAATTAAATAAAATTCAAGGTAAATTAATAATTTCTCGTAGTTTTTGATGCCCTTTCCTTAAGAAATTTAATTTTTTCCTTGTTTTGTGTGTGAAACTAAAAACTCGTAATGTAATTCCTCTTAAATTTTGTTCTATCTGTCACACCGAAAATTTGCCACGTGGAGCACAAGTTATTTATCACATTTCACTCCAGCAAGCACTTCAGAGTAACTTTTAAAGACACTTAATAATTTATGATAAATGCACTATCTTCGAGCGAATTCAAGGTTAGTCATGCGAAAGAAAATGCTTCTTGGCATTTATTTGTAAGAATGTATCATTAGTTATACCAGAAGTATTTATGACTCAGATAGTTTATTAAATTCTTGCTGTGCTTCTCAGGTGGGATGTTGTAGCATAATTTAAAGAATTGTTTTCTTCCATGACTACCTTTTTTTTTTTTTATGAAATTTACAAAATTATTTATCAAAACTTATTACTTAATAGTCACTATTTTTTCTTGTTTAAAATTGTAATAGAATGTAATATTTTAATTTCGATATATTTTAATTATAATATCCTTTCATTATTTATTTCAAGCCTCCTCCACATATTTACAACACATTTCTTTTTCAAAATTGTTCTTAAAAGGAGAAAAAATATTTAATTTTTAATCTATTATGTTCAAGAAAATCATTTTTATAAGAGCTATGCCAAAACGTTTATCATACAAAAATAAAAATAGTGTATGAGCAAGACATTTCACAAACTATTTGACGATTGTCTTAAAGGTCCAAAAGTAGAGCAAATGCTGCATCGTGGAAGGAAACCGATGATATACATATTAATTATATATGAGGGGAAAATAAGATCCAAAACACGCACTAAATAATGATTTATTATTTAAATAAGTTTCAAATTAAATTCAGAGCAATGATTAAAAAAAAAATTAGAAATGTTCAACTTAATGTACAATTACCGACAGTTATTTTACCTTTATTTTTTCTTTAAAAAATATACGGCAAAATTTTAATAGGACAGAAGTAAAGAATTTCTTTCAAATAAGAGTCATCAGTTTTATCAAGGCACTGAATGTGTCAAACAAGAAAACTAGAGAAGTATTATTAAACACTTCACTGGAAAAGTCATATATCTTAGTCATATTTCACCTAGAAAGACATATTTCGCCTTTCCGTTGGTTCTAACTCTTTTCGTAGTTTTTAGTTTTTTTTTTATTTTTGTCAGCTAAAAAATAATTCTTCAAAAACATTTTTAGTTCAAATTTTTTTATTTTTTTTTTTTTTATTTAGGGAATTACAAAAGACCATGTTTCTTGTGAATAAAACATCTAAAAAGTTGTACAAGCATCTTACAGGAACAATTTTAATTATTATCAAAGAGGGTACTCATAACCTTAAAAATACTTTTTATCACACAAAAGTTATACAATTAAAAATCCTTGCAACAATTTAATTATTATTCGCAGATATTTTCACATTTTTGTTAACTTCAGAATAAGTGTGGACTTTTTATTTAAAAAGCTTAAAATAATTTACAAATAACTCCTTTCGAATTATTTCTTAAGTCCATTATATATTATTTAATGAGCCTATTATATAACATTTCCTCTTTTTTGTTATGTTCCATTTTATAGTTAATATAACGTAAACATATAGTTCATTAGATTTATCATTACATACTTTTCATTTTTAGAGCCTTTTCTAAGTCCTTTAACTTTATGAAGAAAGCATTTCTTTACAAAAATAGACTTATTACATATTTACAAGCTTAATAACATGTTTTTAATGACTGCTATTTCAATTTTTATTGTGACATGGTGGTATATTTTTATGTAGTATTTATCTTGTAAATTAAAATCATAATATATATATGTAATCCATTTTAAACAAAAACAAAAAGAGCAATGTTTTAATTCAAAAGCTCTCTTCTTTTGTTACTCGTAAAACAGAAAATAAAAAGTAGAAACTTTTTGACAAAAAAGAAAAGAAAGAAAATAGCATTCTTTTTGAGGGGCTCAAAGAGAGATCAGAATTTAATTTAATTTTTTATTTACTTTCTAATTTATCAAAGGCTAGAGATGAAGAAACCATCCCACAATGAGGAAAATACTAAAATGAAACTAAAAACTCCCTTTTTACACGTGCATATTTGGGGGAATCTCGTTCTAGAAGATAAACAGAAGACCAAACTCAATTCCCGAAAACAGTTTCTTGGTTGCTAGGAGATCGTGGGTACCCAAATAAAAGTAATCTATTATCCCTAATATCACATTAGTCCACTCGAAGAAACAAAAAGAAAAAAAAAGGCGATGTCGTCTGTTGCCTTTTCTGTACACAACTTCCGTCAAAACTCTCAACTGGGAATCAGATAGGCCTGACGCAGATATGATATTTGTGACAATCAAATGTCAGAAGTATTGGACAGGGTGACACTTCACTTAGATAGACCCTCTCTTCCTTTCCTCTTTTGTTTACTTATTTAAAGATAAGTTTTATTTTTTCCAAATTTTATATAAGAAGAATTGTAAACATTATATTAAGGTCGAAACTGTTGTTGAATGGAAAAAAGGAAAACTTGGCAAGAAGGATACACACACATTAAGTTGTCAGGGTAATTTCGTCTCTTTACAGTAAACATTCTGAAATTTCCGGTTCAGTTAATGGTTCTGTATGATTATTTTGAGCATAAATAAAATTTTCTGCCTAAGAATTTACTTGAAAACATTTGCCTTATGGAACTAAACATTTTATTGTTAGAGAAGAAGAATCACATTTTCAAAGGATTATCATTTTATAGCCATACATAAACTACATATGACTTATAAACGATTTGAAAAAATCCTTCAAGTATCTTGATTGATTCTGAAGTTCAACATTGTAATTCCTGTTAATCAATTCATTCCTTTATAACTTACATATAGATGTTTACTCAAATCTTCAGTTAATATTTAGCTACTAGCATCAATAGATGTTGATCAAGTGCCATTTAAATGTCTAAAAAAATCTCTATCTTCTCTAATTGTATCACAATAAACGTTATAATAGTAAATTTAATCATTTAATTTTAATATGTCTGAATCGGAGAAGGTAATAGACCCTAGAGGGACTCAAGCGAAAACCATGTGTGTGTGAGGTAACTGCTCTTGACTTTAATTTTTACTAAATTTCAATTTTATCTGTTAAATCTGTATTCTGCAGGTGGGAAAATAAAATAAGAGAGAAGAAAAGAAATAAAAATTGGGTAAAAAGCTTCTTCGTAAAGGCGAGAACAATTTATTTTTTAAATCATTCTTAAAAGAAAAAAAATGATGTAAGCATACAAAGAATCTTTAGCATGATTCTCATTAATTTGAAATACTTATAAAAGAACTTTAGGAAGTTTTAATTTAAGAACTCTGCAGTAATAGCACAGTATTAAAAAATTCGCTTTTATGTGAAAATTAAGAATGCATTTTTTACTGCTTGAAGACTATTCTCACATTAAATAGATGAGTGTACCTACTGTTGCAATAACATATTTTAGAATGAAATACTTCATATTTTAAGAAAAAATATGAAGGTAAACTGAACCTCTACAAATGATGAAAAACCAAATACATCCTTACCTCGGCAGTGTCTTAGGAACATATTTTTGAATTTTAGTCTTTTTTTTCTTTTTTTTCCATCATAAGAGTTTGTCCTGTTGTACGTAAAAGAAATATAACATTTTTTCGCTTTGAGCATGGATGACAAAATTTTAATCCCATAAAGAAAAATAAATAGATTTTGCCTTACACTTTCTTTTACTAATCTATTTTCACCTGAGTGTGAACACAGATTTTTACTGCAGAAATTTATGTATTTTGCAGAATCAAATAAGAGCTTAGATAAAGAAAGAGTGAGATGAATATGTGTTCATCAATTGGATTCGGGTCTGGTGAGAGTCAATAAATAAATAAATCTATTAGGTAATAAAAAATAATACAATAACTAGGGGTTAAGTTTCATTTTTATAAAAATGCCATAAGAGCTGGAAAATGTAATTTCATTCTTAGGAAATCCCAACGTAGTTGTTTAACGAATATAAATTAAGTATAATGTAATAAAAACAGAAGTAGATATCTTGTAGCAAAAGACAAGTCGATGTTCCTGGTGATTATTACATTACAAAGAAAAAGAGGGTTTTGAAATATGAAAAAAAAAAGCCAATATATATTGTTAAGTCATTAAAATATTACATCTTTATACAAGGAAAAATATAATTTTTTAAAATATTAAAATGATGTACGCAGTTAAGGCAATTGTAAGGAATAATAGGTGAAAATGAAATGAGGACATATACAGTGGGCCACAAAAGTACTCGTACACTTGCAATTTCTTATAAAATTTAATGTTTTTGACTAATAAAAGTTAATATATTTGAATTGTAATTTTTTTGTGATATCTGCAACTTGTTCTTAATGGAATGACATAATTAGTTTTTTAATAGTAGTATAACTATTTTTTTAAAAAAATTAATTATCAAAAAGCTACTAAAAAATTAGGCCACAAAAGTCTTCGTACACTTAACAAAAATCTCAACTTAGCTTTAAATATTGTATTTCCTTCTTAATTTAGTACTTAAAAGGGTATATTTTAGTGTCCACAACATTTTTCAAGCGTCTTTGTATAGATTTAATCAGTTTTTTTTGTAATTTCTGTGATCGATTATCCACCATTCTTCTGTGATTATTGTTTTTACTTCACATTATGCGTTTGTATGTCGTGTTTTCTTTTTTTTTACATCAAAATCTCACCAAATATGTTCTACTGGGCTAAATAAAGTGATTGAGGAGGTGTTTTCATACTTTGGGGACAGTTATAGAGACACCAGTGGCGTACATTTAGAGCAGTGCTCTTGGCGTCATTACCCTGTTAGAAAATGAAGTCATTTCCAATATCCAAATTTTGGGCGGATAATTTAAAATTTCCCTTTAAAATATTTAAATAGAGCTCATGATTCCCAATATCAACAAAAAATACCAAATTACCTAATTCTGTTGCCAATTTACACCCCCAAGCAAGAACACTTCTACCACCATGTTTTATTGATCCAACTAGATTCTTGGAATTAAGTTTCAGAAAATTCAAAATTGACAGGAAATTGATTGGGAAGGCAGACAATTCAACAATTTTGGTTCCGATGGGCCTATAATAGCTTGTAAATGAAAAATTAAGGAGTTTAATCCCATAAATTTATGCGGAATAAGAACTCCTTCACTTCCATGCTTCAACATAAGGTGTTCTGGCGTGGGGGTGTAATTTGGCCTCAGAATTAGGTAATTTGGTATTTTTTCATGGTATTATGAATCATGAGCTCTATTTAATTATTTTAAAGAGAAATTTTACAACTTAATTTTTTAACAGGGTAATGACGCCAAATGCACTGCTCTCATTGTACGTCACTGGTGTCTCTATAACTGTCCCCAAATTATGAAAACACCTCCTCGATCACTTTATTTAGTCCAGTAGAATATATTTGGTGAGATTCTGAAGTTAAAAAATAGAAAACGGGACAAATAAACACAAAATGTGAAGTAAAAACAATAATCACAGAGGAGTGGAGGAAAATCAATGCAGAAATTACAAAAAACTGATTAAATCTATACCAAGACACTTAAGAGTTGCTGTGGACACTAAGAGATATTAAGTAGTAAATTATGAAAGAAATATAATATGTAAAGCTAAGTTGAGATTTTCGTTAAGTGTACGAAGACTTTTGTGGCCTAATTTTTTAGTAGCTTTTTAATAATTAATTTTAAAAAAAATAGTTATTCTATTTTTAAAAAATTAATTATGTCATTCTATTAAGAACAATTTGCAGATATCATAAAAAGAATTACAATTCAAATATATTAATTTTTATTAGTCGAAAACATTAAATTTTATATGAAATTTCAAGTGTATGGTCACTTTTGTGGCCCACTGTATAAACTATTAGATTGATTCTTCATAATCTTACAATTCATTTCGTTTCAGGTGCATAAATACTTACTTCAAAAATCCTTCTTAGCAAAGCTAAAAAAATATTACAAACACCCTTGCAAAATATTTTGCGTTTATAGTGCGTAACAGGAAAGTATAATTCGCTCAGGTAATAATATAATTCGCTTCTCTGACATACGACATTGTGTACAAAATCAAAAATTAAGATTTAAAAAAACTGGCTGTAGGGGGCTATAAGAAGGGCAGGAAAACACTAATTAAAAAAGAAAAAAAAGGGACGAACTAGGTAAACGTGACTTTCGTCTTTATTAGTGAGAAAACCTTAGCTCTGACCTTCGTTGGGACCTTGACCGTGTCACCACGAAGCATCGGAGGAGAAAAGTGGGGCCACAAGTTCATCTCGGCGCTCGTCTCGGAAAGACTATCCCTACTTTTTTTACCTTGACAAGCCCAGCAAGCGGAAGGAAGGTTGAACTGGCTTGTTTCTACATTGTGCATGGAAATTGTATAACCGAGTGGCGGTTTCCTTCTCTTGTGATCAGAATTATTTTAGACTACTGTAATTTTATAAGGCTACATATTTCAATAGTTATTGAATTTAGAGCACAGCACACACATTTGTGCAATTAATGACAATGTTCGGAGACGGGATTTTGCAATAGCGTATAAATGATTTTTTTTTTAGTGTGTCATTTGAATTAGAATATATATATATATATATATATATATATATATATGAAATTGTTTTAAAAATATTGTCTCCAGAAAATAAATTTTAAATGCAATGTTGTGGCACAACACTGGAGGAAAAATGACATATTTTTGAAACATTCTCCTTTAATGAAAATTTGCCTATAACCCTTTAAGACCCAGCGCGCACTTTCATGCGTAAACACTCCACATTCTAGGGCGGAGGGCTAGCAAACTCTTTTAGGATCAGAACAGTGTTAATACCCAGAAGCATGTAATACTTAAAGATAAAAATATTTCGGATGTTAAAGGATAAGATGTCTAACCTGTACAATCCCGCACAATTGTGCGACCTGGGTCTTAAAGGGATAATAATAATATCACTTTTCTTACACAACTCTTCGATAAAGAGCTTGAACTAGGATTTTTGAAATACATTATTTAGGAGTGGATTTATTCATATTTTAGGGAATCAGAGAAGATAAATCATAACAAAAAACATTGGTTATTATTTCGTAACTCTGAAAATAGCTTGAATTTTTCAAAGCTCATAGTTCAGACTCTGTACATGAGGCCTAGATATATATTGACAAAATATTATTATCATATATTTTATTTTTCATAAAACAAGAAAGTTTTGAAGATGTTTCATTCTTTTTTTCATTTTTTTGCCAAAAAATGTCAGTTAAATAACTTTTTTATTGCTGTAATATTCTTAAAACAGTTTCTTATGTATATTGGAAGGACATAATTAGGTTTGAAGTTTTATTTTATTTTCATCATTTCATATTAAAAGAAAAGAGTAATTGAAGTGATTAAAGAACATGGTCTTTTTTTTGTAAATGTTTTAATGTTACAGTAATATTATACCATGGGCAACATAAATCATTGCACATCATAATAATTTTTTCCTGATAAAGAGTTCTCCTAAAGTAAAAGTATAGTCATAAGAAAGTCATAGCTGGTTATTTTTATTACGATCTTTTTTTGTTTGTTTGTTTTGCATTGGGAGATATAAATCATGGCTCTTTCTTTGCATCTCAGGGGAAATTATACTATTTATAACTGATTTTTTACTGAAAATGCAATAATTTATCAGGAAAAACAATTCCTGAAGAAGTGCAATGCCATAATGGAATGAAAAAATTATTATTTTAGCGCTTGACTATAGATAATTGTGTTAATTCTAAATAAAACACAGTTATTCAGCTGCAGTAAGGTATAAGGAAACATTTCGAACGAGACAAAAAATATATCATGCAGTATTTTGCAATAAAATTTAGTCAAGCGATTTTCTCTGCATTTGGCATTTTATCGAAAACAAAAGATTTTTTTTTCGGAAATTTGAAAGGCCGTAAAATTTTTTATGCTTTTAGAGATTGAACTTTAAAAAAAAGTCCTTGAACTGAAGCAAATTTTAAAGGAAAGAGCGAATCTGCGATCGATATCCAGTAAAAAAAATTGGATGTCGCTGTATTTCCCAGAATTTTTTGTGAAATTGTATCTTTACTTTTTTTAAAAATATTTTAAACTGCTGTGCAACGTAATTAGTTTTTACAATCTTAAAATTTTGAATAACAGAAAAGCTTTGTTGAAGACCAAGAGATTACGGAAACAATGAACAAATGAACTGGGAAACATTAGGAAAGCTATTACTCTTAATAATTGTCAACTAGGTTTATTTGTTTATTGAGTATATATGTTTTATTTGCATTTGACTGTTATAAGTAACTTAAATACAAAATAACGATAGTTAATTTTTTTACAACTTTGTACATTTCTTACCGTACAACAGAAAGAAAAAAAAAGAAAAAGGCAAAATTCTTCCCTTCTGAAATATTTAGACACAGTAGACTGACAAGGAAAGCCTTAAATTACATTTTAAAATTCTTTTGGACTGATATGAAATTTGTTTAAACCATATGCAACAAATGCTTAAAGTTCTTACATGTTGAAAAATTTAATAAAGAATAAAATGGACACAATAAAAATACAATTTAAGAAAAACTCTTCGAAATACAGTAAGACCCGCTTAATGCTGTTTCGTTTAGCGCTATTTCGGCTTAGCTCTCTTTTATTTCAACCCGGGGATTCCCCAAAATTGCTCGCAGCACTACGGGGATTCCCCGAAATTGTAGGTTTCAAAATATGTACATAACATATCCGAAACAGTGTAGTTGTGTTTCTTGTTTGGTGCGGTGCTTTACGGACGCATTTTTATCATTTGAAACATTTGTTGACATTATTTTAAGTATAAATTTATATAATACTATAACAATTAATACAGTGACAAATATTATGATCTTTAGTTTTTATCATGGGTGATAATGAAAAACAATAAAAGAAAGCAACCAGAAAAAGCATTTCACTGGAAACTAAAATGCAAGTGATTAGAAGATTAGATTCTGGTGAACGTAGATCTCAAATTAGTGCTGCATTGAATTTGGCAACTTCAACAAGATGCCTTCTTGACAAAAAGGCAGAGAATTGGAAACACAGAACAGACTGAATGATCTGACTGACTTAGAATTTTATTTGTTTTTATACGTATATATTCATTTATATTGTTTTTTTTTTGTAAGAAATAAATGTTTGGTTTTATTTTTATTAAAAAAAACGTAATTATTAAATTTAATACCTAACCAATTTTCTATCCATCTTCCCTTAACCCCATTATTTATATGTTAAGATAGCCTCGTTTAGCGCTGTTCCGCATTACGCTCTACTTTGATGGAACGTATCCCCAGCGTTAAGCGGGGTCTTACTGTATCGTTATTTCAAAATACCAAAGTGTATTCTAAAATAAAAAATTTCAATAATGCATTAATTTTTTATTAGCAAAAAACACCCTTTTATTAACAATATATTGTTAAAGGACAATATTTAAAAATCGGAAGAAAAAAAAAACGTTTTTAAAGAATTTCATATTTTTTAAAACGTTTTGTTGTTAAAGATTTTAGTAATGGATATTTTCATTCATTGCGTTGTGTTTGGATGGAATTGTACTTTTCTATTGATCAAATTGTATTTTCATTCTTTGCTCGGGTCGTGCCGTGTGGCAGCGGTAGCCGAGTGGTATAGGTATCGGATCGTGGCTTGCCTTGTCACGAGTTCGAGCCCTGTACCACTAAAGACCTGCCGTGTAGGGCAGCGATGCACGTAAAATCTGCCGAGAGCTCAAACGTCCTCCTGTTGGTGTGGTGTGGTAGTTAAGAGAGGGGGTGCCAGCTCAGGTGTCGTCCACGTCACTTGACCATGTTTCAAAATTACGTGGTCCGTCGCCAAAAGCCCTCGTGTAGCTGAACAGTGCGACGTTAATATGCAATCAATCAATCAATCGGGTCGTGCCGTGGATGTTGCCACGGCAGTGATTCACGTCTTTGGCAGTGTCTGACTATACCCTTATTATACAACCTCTGCACTTTGTCACATACACGACAACAACAACAACAGCATTATTATTCAAACATTTTTATTATTATTCAAACATTATTTTTATTATTATTCAAACTGTATTTTTATTATTAATGTGCTTTGTATGCGGATTTATATATGCCATACTTAATTTCCATTCAATCCTTATTATTATTTACAATTTGCATTTTATATGTATTTTGTGTAAAATAATTAGTTTTACTGTCATGCCTTTTACCAACGCCACTGACTGTATTTATCTTTTGTGCAATGGCAACATGCTGTTGGGTTCGATTTGTTTGTGCAACCTTATCTGTGTGGAATTTTCAGTTCCTGTACTGTCCCTCGCTACGATAGGTTCTCGCAGCACAAAGCTGCTGACATTTGTCTAAATCTTTTTGTGCTAAATTAAAGTTGTTAAGTTTTAAAAGCAAAATTCTTTACTTAGTCCCGTGTGGCGGTGTTGAAATATTTCTACAATTTAAAATAAATCAAACTGAAAGAGAGAGGGAGAATCTTCTTAAAATCTGCTTTTCCATACAAATGTTTCTTTTTAGCAACTTTTGTCCTGAATAATTACCCGAAAAATGTTTATGAGTATCACTTTGAAAGGAGCGATATATGTTAACATTTCAATAACTCAGAAATGCAAAATTAGAAATTGAGTATGTTAAGGGAATATTGTCGATTTGTAGGATAATACAAATGGATGCACGTTATATTATACAACAATTATATATACAGTAATTTCTTGACCAAGAGAAGAAAAAAGATTAAACGGGCTGAAAAAAATTTGCTTTTTCAGAACATACGTATAATACGTAGAAACACTTATTTGGATATAAGAGTACATTATACAAATAGGTATTAAATAGCTATATATTACTCAATGAAATATTTAAGTTCATTAGAAAATAAAATAAAAATTTTATCTGACTATTTAGCTTTTTATCAAAATGAAAATATTGATCACGAAACGAAGTAATCAATTATTAGAAATCAACACCCAGGAAAACAACAATTCAATATTTCTACGAAAGTTACGATGAATCATTGACAAAACTTTTGAACCGCCAAGAATAGTAACCTAAAAACAGTGAAAAAGGACGAAAAAATGGCAGCCAAACAAATCTACGCATTCCAGCCTTTCATTTCGAGGAGAAAAACACAATAAATATAAATGGAACGGAACTGTTTCACCTTTTCTGTTTTAGGCCAATCATAACATTTCTTCACAATGTGAAATGCTACGAAGTATAACAATACATATTGGTACGGCAAGTTCCTATCTAAAAGGCAATTAATAATATATGTCATCAAGGCTATGGTATTGAACAACAGTTATAAATGTACTATTTAATATAATCTGGCTTCAGTGAGTTTTCGTATTTTTTCTTAGCAATGGTCAGTGCTTCACATTTAAAATTGAATATTTGTATTACTTTTATTGTTTCAATCAAATTTTACTCCATTGTCGAATCTTTTATATCATTTTTTTAATTTTAACTTTTTATGTACAGTACGGCGAGGGTCGACCTTTTAAATCCTTTCAGGGCTGCATTAAATGAACATGAATAAGTTTTGGGGCAACACATAAAATACACCAACGATTGGTGATGAACAAAAAAAAGCGCAGAACATATAATTAACTTATTTAAGTAATTTTATGTTTAATTTATTAAATATTTTAACTCATCAAATATTTTTTTATTATAAAAGTAAAAAAAAACTAAGATGATTGTATTGGGGGAAAATATTGTAGCAAAAATAATTGTAGGAAAATATTGTTATGATTCTCTCATGAGTTCTTTAACTTTTGAGCCCTACAAAATTTACGGCTCTGATTACAATCAATTTGAGCTCAAAACCTTTTACGTATACAATTTCCTGGCCTTTAAATTTTTAGTGATACTTCATCATGTACATAAATAAACTCACTATTATGCATCTTCTATTAATTTCAAAAGTACACATATTTTACTTATCATCCCCTGGCATTACCATATAGGTTCAAAATGGAAAAAAATACTTTAACCTATTTTTTACTGTTTTTCATGAAACCTTTGATTTAACAGCAACATAGAAGTCATTTCTCCACATTGATATTATATTCATTATCCCAAAAATTTGTGATATTGAATCTACGACAGTAAACTATGACAGCAACACCCTTTCTTCGACCCGCGGTCAGAGCATAAAATTATATAAATTAGCGACTCTACGGTCCGAAACATTTTTTTTTTAAATATCTTCTTTTTTTTCATCAATTTACCTTGATTATATTGTGTTGAGAAAAATTTATTTTCGAAAATACTTCTGTTTTTTATCGGGATAAATTATATCTGCAATGCTTTCCTTCTATTGCTTCCTAAAGACTTAAGCATTTAAACATTATCGAATATAACAATATTTTGGTCATCATATAATCACAAATACCTTCATCATCTGTATCTTTCTTCGATATCAGTTAGACTCCCCGAATTATACATTGAAATATTTATCAATACTCGCCCACTTTGTACACACACGCCAATACATCTTTAGGGCGTTAAAAGTAAGAAGTTAGTGCGCCATTTATCCAGTCGAAAAAAAAGTAGTCACATAAATAGAGGATCATCTTTCATACATAACGAATTAATATATCCATTGCATATATAGACAAAGAAATAAATACAATCATTTTAAGAATGAAAGAACATGTGTGTTAAATTCAAAAATCCATCTTTTACAAATCAATAGTATATTGAAACTGTATTTTTAATATTGTTTTTTTTTTGGTCGAAATCTCATATAATTTATAAATTGAATATTTCTTTTTGTTGAGCAGAATTGGTAATGGTCCCAGCACAGATCAGACAATCCTGATGGGTAGCGTTACTTTAATTATATGTAAAGTAATGTAAATACAGTTTTATTTTTCGACAGTGCAATTTTTGTTCCTTTCCTATTTTTTTCGTGGTAGCTGATAGTCACGGCGTTGTTGTCGAAGATTAAAGTCCTGGTTCCACTGAAGATCCGCCGTGTAGAGAGGCTGACACACGCTAAATTTATTGATTTCAAAGTTCTTACATATCATTGTTTTGAAAACAACTCAGATGTGGTCCTTGATTGAGATTCACAGTTGCGAAATACACCATAAATAGCCCTTCTTTCATTGGGCGTCTTAAATTAAAAACGAATCATAAGAAAATTAAATTATTTTTATTCTTTGCAGCTGACCACTAAATTGGAACTTTGTTTTAGCATAAATTATTGAATTTTAATTACAGTTATGTTTTCATCATGCATTTCATTTGTTTAATATGCTTTTTTCTTTTATATAAGATTAAGGGAATCACTTTCTACAATTTTCAGTAAGTCATTTCTCTCTGAGCTCAACAGATTGTAAGATAAATTTCGGAGAAGTCACATGCCTTTTATTATTGCAAAGAAGTCTTAGAGCAGAAAAGTTTACTAAAATGTTTTTTATATAAGACTATCAATCTTAAGATTTGCTTACCAAGTAGCTAACCAAATGACACATCATCCTCAGTTCCCATATAAATTTTTTCAGAGTTAAGGTTTTTATCTGGAATAATTTTATATATTTACATTTGCTAGATAATTAAAAAAATTGCTAAATCATAACCATATTTCATAAAAAAAAATCAAAAACTTCAAGTCCTTGTAACACGAATACATTTTTTTACAGGAAAAAAAAATGCTGTTTTCAGTTTTTTTCTAAGAAACAATTCCTGAGGTTTATAATGCACTCTTGTGCAGTTATATATTAAATAGTGTCAACTACTATAGAGAAAAATTAAAATGGAATTACTTAAAAAAAAGTGTTCTGGCTTACAGATGTCATTTTCCGATGACTTGAGATATATTTTATGTCACCTATAATATTATATTCCTGAGAAATTTCAAAAACAAAAAAGAACCTCAGACAAGCACTTTTTTTCACCTGTAATTTTCATTACTTTTAACGAATTTGGAAGTTAAAAAACATATTGTAATAAGTTGCTCTCGAATTTTATTATAGGATGTTATTTAAAAAATATGAGACCCAGAAATCACCCAGAAGAGTAAGAAAAATTAAATTTGGAAACAATAAATATTTTAATAATTAATATGTTATCATTATACTTAATAGAATTTAGATTATTTTTAATAAATAACATAGAATATCTTTAATTTTTTTTCTAACCCACTATGTTACAGGACCAAAGATGTAAGCATCTTTTCATCCTATTGCAACATTTATAATTAAAATTGCACTTCTACGTTTACGCATCATGATTACATAGCGTAACGAAGTCTATTGATTTTATTTTTCATTGTTACCACACAACCTCATTCTTAACAGTCAGAAGCTTATTTATAGAGTATTTTACTATTGCGACCTGATTAGCAACTTCCATGTGCGTAACCAAGCCATCCATTCATGCCTTCTATTCACATTCATGAGAAGCTCGGTTATCAAGATCACCCATCAATTTAGGAAGAGACAACGTATACAATGTCACACACTGCAGTAATTAAGGTTAGGGTAGTATTCCTACCACACATTAATCATTTGTTGACATTTTGGAATATACAACACCTGTAGCCGACATCTTTCAATTTGCATATTAACGAAATTGTTCTAGTCAACATCCAGACTGTATCCTCTCACCGACTGGGTCATACTTCCTATTGCAATGACGATCTAACTTTGCACATGAGGTCACAGCGAACTTATTAGCACTTCTCGTGTCTGACACAGAAGCCCAGTGCTCTAATATTCAAATCCTGATGTGAAGGCGTAAGTAAAATTACTTTGAATGAGGTCGGAAATTTTCATGCGCAAAGGGGTGTGCGGAATACGACTTCTTGCTACTGAAAAAAAGAAAGAGGACGACTGTGACGCGGATCTGGTAGGTAATAATTCTAAGAAAACTCATCAGTGTTATCTTGAATACGAACTAAAAACAAAGTTGCGTAGCAGCATGTAATAATGGCGTATTAATAGGTAGTTAATTAGGTTTGTATCATTAAGTTGCTGCTGAAAAAACATTTTTAGTGTACAAAACAAAATAAAGAAAATGAATGACTGTCAGATTTTAATTTTATGAAATTGGTCCAGAGTTTAATGCTATTTCATCGCTTTTTTTGTAAAGAAAAAATGCATTTAATCCACTTAGTTTGAAAAAATATATGGTGAAAAATTTTGTGAAATAATAACAATATTTGGAAAATGCATAGAATTTATAGTTCAGAAGATAGTTTATGGTCTTATTGTGCATTTCTGTAACTTGCAAGAAATAATTTTTTCTTATGTATTTAATAGACATATATAATAATTAATTTAAGTAATTTTCAAAGTTATCAGATGTAACTTTTTTCCTCTTATAAATATTTTTCACTGAGTGTTTAGCATATTTCCCTCATTAATCAATTATTCTTTTATATAAGTAAATCCCTGCTTTTTAGAAAATATTTTGGCAGCTATTATTATAGACAGCATGCAAATATCAGATGAATTTATTTCTCGGAGAAATTAAATGAAGCTTTTTTGTCTAAAGCTAATTGTGCATCTATTAGAACGTGCGAAAAATAACATATAAAAAATTCAACAAGAAAAGTACAAAATAAAAAATTATATCATAGAATTTTTTAAAAAGACAGTATTAAACCTGACACCATCTTTCATAAAGGGGGGGAAACTGTGATCATGTTTATCTCCCCAGGCAATAACTCGATTTCCTTACACTCTTCATTAATTAAAAATAATAAAAAAACAATATACCATCGATATACATCATCCATATTGGTCAGCTTTACCGCTTATCAAGCGGAAACATTTTTAAAAATTTTATTAAATGGCAGTTTTAAATGATAAAAGATACATTTTATCATAAAATATTTCAAAAATAGTTAATATAAAGTTTAAAATAATTAACTTGAAACATTTTCCCCAGTTCTGTATTTTTCATATCTAATTCTTAGTTTTCTCTTCGATCCTCCCATAAAAAGTTCTATAACTTTCTAATATAGAAATATTAAAGCGAAAATAATCCAAAACATTTGATTTAAACTATTGATGGAATGGCAAATATATATACATATATATATATATATATATATATATATATATATATATATATATATATACTTATTATATTCATATATTATATATCGTTGTTTCTTTTTCCACCTGATCTTGACTGTGTCAGATCCAGGCCCACGAAATTCATCATGACAAGAGGCTAGATGTATGCCTGTCGTTAGCCGTAGCATTGAACACCATGTAGATGACTGTACCATTTAGCTCGGTTCCACCCCAATTTTGAGGGAAAACACCTTGGGGGTCAGGGGCCTTCCCCCTCTTTTACCCTTCAACCAACCTCACGAAAGGACTTACGGCTCGACGGCTATTTAAGGTACCTTCACGCCGCCAAGACAGTATACATTTATAAACATCTATGCCTTCTCTGGGATTTAAACCCAGGCCCTAATATATTACGTACATATATATATATAGAGAGAGAGAGAGTCGGACCTCGATTTAACGAACCCCTATATAACGAATTTCGTGATTTTACGAATTTTTTTCTTTCCCTGATTAAAGTGAAGGCAAAAAACCCTATTTAACGAAAAATAAACCCCCAATTAACGCATTATTTTAGTAGGTAAATCTTTTTATTAGTTTGCATTAGAAAAAATTGGATTTTTCCCCAAATGACATATCCTTTTCTATCCGGAACAGAAAGAGACTTTTCTTGTAAGCAGCAAATTTCAACGGGCAAGGGTGAAGACAGTTATTAGACTTTATAGGTGGATATGAGTCATGAGTGTAACCTATCTTGTGAGTCTTGAATAGGATAGGAAATTCCTTTCTTATCTCAGACTGAATCTACGACACGGAGGTTATTTTAAGATTTTAACGATTATGATACATCCGATGACGAACTGACTGTCTGTGCAACTGCAGCTGGAAAAATGGTTCATTGGTCGTAGCAAATAAATATTGACTCTAATTCAGAAATTGATAATGAAATTATTTTCAAATCTGTTACACTTTCTAATGTTTTACATTGTTTTGAAATTATGAAAACTCTTCTCTCTTATGCAGCATGATGTAAATAATGTAGTATTTTCTTCTCTCAATGAAGTCGAAAAATGACTTTTTCGAGTCCGGAATCAAAAAGATTTTCAAACATCTTTTAGACAGTACTTTAAAATTTCCAATTAATTGGTACATATTAATTCACTAATAGTATTTTTAGCTATCCATAGTTATCCATTATCCATTTTTTGCGTAGTCGCTTATAGAATTTCCAGAGGTGGGTACAAAAAATATTTGTATTTTGTTTACACCCTGATATAACGAATAACCCTGATTAAGCGAGCAAAATGTTTGGTCCCGATGAATTCGTTAAATCGGGGTCCGACTGTATATATATATATGCATTTAAATTGTAAGTTGCTTAAATTTATACATACAATTCAATAATCTTCCACTGAGGTATTTTAAATTTAAGATATTGTTAAAATAATATTCAAATATAAACATAAATGTATGCAAAAACATTAAAATGTTAGCTATATTTCAAATAGAATCATGTGTTATTTCCCTTTTAAATTTACCTTTATAATAAAGGAAAAATCTTGGGGGGGGGAAGGGATTCTTAAGATTCTTATCCATGAATATAAAAAAAAATGCTTTTCCGACTGAATTACAGAAAAAACTTTCAGAAAATAATAAAAAAAGATTATTTAGACGGAAATTATTGGTATATAGTTGAATTGCATAAAATATTAATCTTGATTTTCCTTTTAAAATTATTTATGCAATATTTTCTACTTGCGAACTACTTTATCCAATATTTCGGATATTTACGTTTTAGAAAAGCTTCATTTATTTAAGTAAAAAAGAAATAAGCATAAAAGATGTTTAAAACTATATTTTTTTTTCTTTGTTCGCTTCGTAGTCAATAATACTTTCAATTCTACTAACTTTGTTAGCAGTATCCTTTTCGTTCTAGCTTTCTCTAGAGCTCAAAGCAAAATACTTTAAATATTAAAAAAAGAAATAACTATCTTCCAAACGAAAGACTTTCTGTTTAACTTCATAGCAAAAATCAAGATATATCCAGTTCTTCGAAGAGATTTTCTCTGTAGTTACTTTTTTATTCCTGCGAGAAAAACTGGAAAGTGTAAACAAGTTCTTTTAAGAAAGTATTTCGAAAACAACAAAAGGATCTCATGAAGAACACATGACAAGAACGAGAACGGCGTCAGACAGGCTAGACAGCACTCGAAGGGAAATAATGATACTAATAATAATAAGATACAAACAAATAAATAAACGAAAATCCCCTATATGTTTTTTCAATTTTTTTTCCCCCAGTTCTGATCGGTTCACAGAATCAGATGTCATTTTGTGTGTGTGTGCATGCAATTTGTTCCTGGGAATGATGTCAAAGTTATACCGAAACAGAATTTCTGGCTAACATGTCATTCTGGAAAAAGATAGCAACAACAAATACACCCTGACTGAAAAAAAAAGTGGGCTACACCCTCCCCACACGGCAGGAATTCCTTTCCTCTGGAGAATTCTGCAGAGTCATCTCTAAGCACCATCCTTGCTCAAGGTTGATTGGTAAATCCGACTGGAGGTCATCACGCAGCTGGCGGGCGTCTTACCTGACCCCGACTGAGGGCCAATGACCGTGATGGTTCGCTAGAGATAGGAATACGGTGGGAGGGGGGATGCAGAAGAGAGATTGAGAATCAACCTGCTTCAGGCGAAGTATAAAGTAAGGTCAGGTCAGACTTCCGGATTTGCTAAGACATTCGAATTGCGTGACGCGTGGTCCACACACCTTCGCATCAGCTCGTGGAAGAAGGTACAACACTTCACTTTTAGGTGAGTATTTATGTGCCACTATTAAAAAGGTTCTCTCTTATTTCGAAAATTTGTGCTGGTTTTGGGGGGTTTTTTGTGTAAACATTTTATATAAAGATATTGTGAAGTAGTTGATCAACTAAGCGAATTTCTTTTCTGGTCTTTTGGCTTAGCAGTGATTTTAAAGTAAGTACCGAAAAACTTGTGAAATTCGGTAAATTAAAATTTTTCATTGAATTCTTTGTGAAATAGTATAATCTAACAGTAAATATCAAAATGTGTTTAATTATATAAATAACTTTTTTGACTGTGAAGTAGAAGTGAAACTGTTTTTTATGTGTTACTAAATATCCAACATTTTTCTCCTTTGAATGTGATTCAGTGTTTCAATATTATACATAAACTTTCTTATCATAAGCATTTTTTTAAATAAAAGAACTAATTGATATTCCTCCAGAAATTTTATTTAAAAATTATTTTTGTATTATTGTGGTTTTGCATTAGAATGTATGCACCAATTAAATTCAAATAATAATAATTCATTAATTCAATAAAAAAAAAGTTTTTACATCAAATTTTTTTATTATATCTATCTACCACTATTTTTCCTTCTTATATATTCAATGTGATTTCTTCCCAACTATTTGTATTCATTTTGTTATGATAATTTTATACATTCAAGACAGTTTCTATTTATGTTTGAAAATTGTGCAAATTGTTATTTTACTCGCAGTTTACAGGGAAATTATTTTGAGCAGTATAAATGCGGATTTCTGTAAGAATCAAGTAATTTACTGTTCATGAAAATGCTTTAGATTAGTAATGGAAAAACTAAAAATATGCTTAAAAAATAACTCTTGATGGCAATGTATAACTTATAAATTTTAAATTATCCAACTTAAGCAGCACGATGAAAAATTAACAATTTCCAAGCGAAACAAAGTAAGTAAGAACTCTTACTAAAAATATATCATCTGAAAATTCTTTAACATTTATTTTCCCCACTATTAATAATGCCGTCCTTTATCAAATATAATGATCCACGTAAGGTTAAACTTTTATATAAGAATTATGATTTAAGACATTAATTATATCGCTCCCGGTTTGGCTCGGTGCCTTAAGGAAGTTCACGTATGGTTGCATTGAAACAGGAATTTTTCCTAACTTCAGCCCCATGGGCAATCTCTCAAATCGTATTCCTTCCGCACGTGACTGTTCTAGCTTCCGGGTGCACTGAGGCATGGCTGACCTTGAAAAACTTCATGTTTTTCGGTCAATGATTTCACAGAGCCAATTTTTTATCAGCTAAAATGGATTGCTCGCCAGTGAAAAGATTCATTACTCTCAAAATAAACTTATTATGCAAAAATTAATTGCTGTATTGTGACCCTAATGATATGTATCTTTCTTTTGTTTTCTTTATCAGAATAAATTTTTTAACTTGGCGTATTGTATCACATTGTTTAGTTCATTTTATGCATGTAATTTAATGAAAAAAGAATAATCCGTTTGTTGTGTAAATGTAATATAAAGCTCAGCATAGTAGCATTTTGTTTCTTATTATTCCTTACTATATTAAAAGGTAAATATCGAAATGGACATGTGTAAATTATTTTATGTTTAATAAATATCTCAGTATTCCACATTCAGAGCAAAGACACGCCTACTATAATAGGTAAAATTTTACCCTTCGTATAGTATAAACGTGAATTAATTTAATAAATAGGTAGATAGGTTATTACGAAATTTGTGCTACATAAAATTAAAAATATTTTTTAATTAATTGTTTTCATATTTATTTATAATAATGATAATGATAGTAATAGTAGTAATAAATAAATAAACATCTCCACCAGGTGTCGCTTTCCGCTACTATCGTTATATATTGCCTTCAGTGAGATACATGATACTTTCTACCACATCCTGTAGTAAGAAAAAGTGTTCCGTTCTCATTACTCTTGAAATAAGCAATTTCATTAGGAACAGTTTTTAAGTTAATGTCGAATGTAATTTTTCTCCAAATTTTTAATTTTCGAATTTTTTTAAAAAGATAATTTCTGAAATATTGTTTTAATTTTAACTGAATGAGTTTCAGCTATTTTTTCAATCATTGATATCTTGTTTTCGTTTCACAGTAAACGTTTTTTTTTTCTTTCTTACAACATTCAGTCAAACAGATATTCCTGTATTTCGTATTATCCCAATATTTTTTCTTTCTTTTCTAAATGAGATGTCGACATATAGTCTATAATTGTACACGACATGAATTGCATGATTTATGAATTACGAGAAAGAAATCTCCTTTTTACTTTTATCATTAAAAATATGCAACTTTACTCCGATGTTGAGATAAGAATGCTAAAAGAGCTTAAGATGCATAAAAAATTATTTTAAAATACATTAAAAAATTGTTTTTTATTACAAATGTCTCTAAATTAAAACAGACATGTTTATTTTTGTTCTTACGTTAATGTTGCATGAAGTGTACAAAAGATTTTTAAGCCCTATTTGGAATTTAGAAAAAAAATCATGACTCTAATTTTTAAAATTCTATTTAATTTTTAAAAAACCTCCTTAGTAATCCAAATCACATATTGTTATTCGACGATCAATGTTTTTTTTTTTTTTACTTCAGTAATAGTAAAAAATGAACGTTAACTTCCAGAAAATGTTTCTTTTTCCATCAATGTAAAAACTCAATACAATCTGTCATTTTTAATGCTTATTTTAAAAAAGGAAATTCCAGTTTAACTTTCTGTCCATGCACATTATTTTTTATATTTTCGTGTAAAATGTATGCCATTTATAAATAGCCATAGTGACAGTCGTCATCTACAGTCAGTTTAAATGTGGCAGAACAAAACTTAATTCTCTTCAACATTTTATTTATGAAATATTTCATTTTAATGTCAGGATCTTTAAAAAATGTTGAAGAAGTTTTACATTATACTAGTTAGATATTTATTCAGTTTCAGTTCTGTGACGTTTTCAATATTTCAAGTATTGATAACTTCAGATTATTTGAGGAAATATTCTGAAAATTTAATAATAAATTTAATAATTTTAATTTTTTACTATTATTAAGAATATTTTTCGGTATCAATTTATATATTTATATAAAAACATTTGCTAGAGTAATATTTATTACAGAAGTTTTCAAGCATTATTCGGAATTAAAAATTTTAGCTGTTCTTAACAGAAATTTAATATGTATGTATATCAATATTATAGGACACATATATATTGACACAAATGAGTTTTTGATTCCATAAGTCAAACTTAGATGTGAATAATGCAATGAATCGGTTATTATATAAGCTGGTTCGCTAAATAGGCTATCACATTTTTTAAATCTTACGTCATATGATCCTGTAAAACAGTTTTTCTTGTCACTAAACACTCATTGTAAGAAAGCGAAAGTTCCATTCAAAGAACAATTCAATGTGCCCCTTTTAGCAAATTTCAATCTTCTGCTTTTTCTATTTCGTTATTATTCACAGTACAAAGATAATTTTCATGAAGTTTAATAGTTTTTCCCCATTTGTGAGACATTTTGGAACAGATAAGTTTTCTTTTACGGAATTAATATTAAAATTACTTCGAGTAATTTTTTTCTTTCAAACTGATTTAATGAAAATCGCCTTAAAATGTTTTAACGAAACTTATTAAAAATACAAGAATAACAATAATTTTGAGGATTTTTATTACGTACGACAATTATATTATTCTAAAATATAATAATGAAAAGGTTTTAACGTTTAAAATCTCAAGGACTTTTCGAAATATTATGTAACTTTTTCATACATTATAAATTAATATTAATGTAGCAAATTTGGGTGGTAGTTTCTTAAAAAAATTTTTTTATTGTTCATGATATTTTATTTGCAGTTTGTCTTTTTCTTTTTGTGTGCATAATGAGATGTTTTTTTTATTTCTTATAGATAAGTAGAATGTGGAGGCAACTTGGTGTCGGGGGGATATTCATCCTGGGTTTTCTGTTTTTCCCAGACTTTACCAATGCTCAAAATAGGCCTGCTAACTTGGGTAAGTTTAACTTTTTCTTATAACTAATGTACTTATTTTCTGGGTTTAGGAAGCTATTGTTAATTCATTTCATCTTAAAGCTGAAATAATTTGTACAATTTACATATCAGAAATTTTTCATAAATATAAATTAATAGTAACTGCATTTCATCCAAACATTTTCCCACCTCACTAATTAATACTCATTTAATTAAATTTATCATATAGAAAAAAATTATTGCTTTCTTGAAACTCTACTAGTAAACATTTTAAGACATTGATTCAAAATTTGAATAATTTAATATGTAAGCAGTGTTCAATCAAATATAGATTATAACAAAAGTCAAAGGAAAGATTAATAGATATGTTTAAAATTATCAGTAATTCGTTGATTTTGATTAATTTTTTCCGCAAGTTAGAGTCAGAATTCCTAATTCAAACTTAGGATAGGAAATTCAGAACTTAAACAATTTCAACATTTTAAAAATATATATATTTCTGATTTAATTCGTTTTATATGATAATCTAAAAATTTTATTTCAACAACAAATAAATAAGTAGCAAATGAAACAATTAATCCTTAGTAAAAATTGGTATCTGCTTAAAATTTTTTCCTGTATATTTCACAAATTTGTAAATATAAATTCCATCACATTTAAATGAGATTAAAAATGATATTCGTATTAAAAATGAACTTAATTTATGAGATTTATGAAATGCACTTGTTCGGAAATTTTAACTATTGAAAAAAAATTTTCTGTCACATGTACTATAAGCTTCTAACTGTACATTTTTAAAATCATGTACTGTTTTTTACATAAGCTTAAAAGAAAACATACA
Source organism: Trichonephila inaurata madagascariensis (assembly GCA_019973955.1). Classification (NCBI taxonomy): domain Eukaryota; kingdom Metazoa; phylum Arthropoda; class Arachnida; order Araneae; family Nephilidae; genus Trichonephila; species Trichonephila inaurata. The sequence goes on along the minus strand of BMAV01011392.1, from coordinate 1,032,900 downwards.
ACACACATGAACAAAAAGCAATACACATAATTTTTTTAGCTAGTCTTCTGAACAATCTACGCTTTTTCCTAAATATATATTCATCTTGAAAACATTACAATGGCGTTCCTAATATTTGCAATGTTCCGAAATACTCAACAAGTACGAAAAAATATTAATGGCAATGTTCCCGAATTCATCACATATGATTTTCAATTTAATTTGTGGAAAAAAGAAAATATTGAAGGGATTCTAATGCAAATTTACAAACACTTGAGAGCAGTTAGATAAAGAAAAGTAAAAATATATAATCTTCTTTTATTTTTATCTGAAAGATATAAACTGCAGTAAGACCCCGCTTAACGCTGTTTCGTTTAGCGCTCTTTTATTTTAATTGTGGGATGCCCCGAAATAGCACGCAACTTTAGGCTTCCCGATGTCCAAAGCAGTTTTATCTGTATTTCTTTTTTCCGGCGGTATTATACGAAAGTATTTTTATCGTTTCAAACATTTGTTGACGTTATTGTAAGTATAAATTTGTATAATATAACGATTGCTATGATTGAGTGAATATTGACGTCGCACTGTTCAGCTAAACGAGGGCTTTTAGCGACGGACCTCGAAATTTTGAACGGTGGTCAATAACGATTGCTATAGTGACAAATATTGTGATTTTTAATTTTTATTATGGGTGATAATAAGAAAACACGAAAATAAAGCATAAAAAAAGCATTTCATTAGAAACTAAAATGCAAGTGATTAGAAGATTAGATACTGGTGAACGTCAATCTCAAATGGGTGCTGCATTGAATTGGCAACTTCAACAATAAGGACCATTCTTAAGAATAAAGAAAAAATACTGTCACATCGGTAACTGCAACTACGACAAGCTCTGCAACTAGAATTACCCGTTCTAGAAATAATACAATAGAGGAAATGGAAAAACGACTTTATTTATGGATAGACGACCAGACTGAACGCAAAATGCCATTAAGCCAATATACCTTCTTGATAAAATGGCAGAAAATTGGAAATACAGAAGAGACTGAATGATCTTAAATGTAAACGTACTGACTTAGAATTTTATTTATTTTTATATGCATATTCGTTTATTATGTTTCTATATTTATAAGAAATAAATTTTTGTTTTATTATTATAAAAAACATTATTAATAAATTTAATGGTAAAATACCTGACCAATTTTCTACCCATCTTCCCCTAACCCCATTATTTACATGATGAGATAACCTCGTTTAACGCTGTTTCATATTACGCTCTACTTTGATGGAAAGTATACCCCGCGTTAAGCGGGGTTTTACTGTGTATGTATAACACATCGGACGTTCAGAAAAAACATTAAACTCTGTATTTATTGTTTTATTCAATTTAAAAAAGACATGCAAAACGACAATTTCTATTTAATATGACATTTTAAGTTTACCATTTTGAACTCTCATTTAGTTTTACAGAAATTCTATTTGACTCTCAAATGTATATTACTTTTTAATTAAAATGTAATAAACTGCATTGAACACTACGGAATAAAAAAAATGTATTATTTTGTTTTAACTTCAATAGTAACATGTATTCTTAAAAGAGTTTTAAAGCATCTTAAACAGATTCGAAAAAGCTTTTGAAAAGAAAAAAAAAAGAAGTAAAAAAAATATTAGACATAAACTTTTCAAATATTTTTATTCTCTAGAACGCATTTTGCTTTATTCTAATAAATATTACGGTACATACCTGAAAAAAAAGACAGTAAAACTTCTTGTGGATTAACACGCATCAACGAATTCAAAATGACTAATAAACAAAAGCCTTAAATCAATATTGGTATTGAACGTTAAAATAATTTAAATTCTTACCTATAATTTTAGTAAATGTATCTCTCTCATGGTATGAAATAGCAATTAAGTTGAAATTTCCTCCAGTTCCCTTCTGTAGATTGATTATATATCCCAATTTTTGTTTAAAAAAATCTTCATTCGAAAATCAAAAATATTTCACAAGTAATCCAGATACAACGAATGTTAATTCTTAACTGATAAAAAATTTCAAAAATCGTTTTCATTAATTTAAACTTAAATCTAAGCTGAGTGGTTCAGATACTTCATTGAAAAATAAAGAGCAAACGATTATTTTCTTATATTCAGATTTATGAATGATTAAACTGTAAAACATTCCAAATATTAGGCTCACAAATTTCGAGCATGTACATAAGTCTTCAAATATTTTAAAATATCCTGAAATCTTCATTATAAATTTTGTATTTAAAATCTAATTTTTTGAAAATTATTTCAAATTTATGAATTTTTGAATAATTTATTTTTAAGAAAATGTTATTTTAAATTATGGCAACCTGATAAGTATTACTTTTTGATATTTCATTTATTTAATGTAATATATAAAATGTTAAAAATTATAAATATAAAATATTTTTTTAAAAATAAATTTACAAAATAAAATTTTAAAATTTGTTACAGTTTTTATATTTTGTTTAATTCTGAAAAGTACAGCTTCTATTTGAATTTTTTGAAGTGAGTATGGGTAAATAATGATGAGGAAATTAATACTTTTAAAAGAATAACTATAGAACAAGTATTTTCTATAATTTGTTTATTCTGGTATTTAACGCATTTTCATTGGTTTGATAATGAAAACTAAATAGCAAAATGAGGAAAAAAGCATTCGACTCTAAAGTTACTAATTCGTTCTCAAATGTCTTAATTAAGGAAAGAGAATATTTAAAATTTAATACACTTTAAAAAAACATAGAAATTAATTTTGTGTAGACAGTAAAAAACTGGCGTAAATGGATTCTTTAACTAGATTCCTTTTTAGAATAATCAAGTTGCAAAAAAACACTTAATATAATAGCTGTCTTAATGTACATTTTAATTATTTATTCATGTATTTCTAGAAATTTATTAGTTTCTATTGTGCTTCAATAAAAAATATCTTATATGATATTAAATTTGCAGTATTCTTTTTGAACATCATATATCTCAGCGTTAATATGTTCCACGTTAAATATTTGCATAGTTATTGTAACATATTTACTAAATGAAAATCGTTACTTTACTATAGGTGACCTCATCACAATTATAAGATATCAAAACTCACCATGCAAGGGTGTTGCCGGGGATGAAGGTACTTGCCTCAGTGATGCCAATGACTGTGAAAGACGTAAAGGAACTAATATTGGAACTTGTGCTCGAGGGCTTAGCACATGCTGTCTGTGTAAGTGGAAACTAGTATTAAACCTATTTCAATTGAATTTATGCGAGTGGCAACATTTGGCAAAGTTGACGTCAAACGCTCAGCTTTGAGCTGGAAGGAATTGGAAATATTGATTTTTAAAGGTCAGGGGTTAAGTTTTGAGATATAGTGCGGAATTTAAAGCAGCAAGCTAAGGTTTTTTCAATTACTAAACTATTGTAGTGCAATAAAATGGGGATTAGTTTAATCATTTAATGCAGAATTTGGGAAATAGATTTGAAACAAGAGTCAACTTCAAACACTGAAAAGATAAAAAAAATATATGCATAATCTAAAAAAATTACTTATTTTTTTCATAATGAAAATATGACTTAATCCTTTAATGCATGATTTTTTTTTAAATCTTGTTTGTAGGAATGTAGGGTTATGTAGAAAAAACAATAAATCCAGGTAATAATATTGAGTACTTGTTTTGAAGAAAGATGTATGTAGACTTTTCACAACATAAAGTATTTCCCAAAAATTTGGCATATATCCAATAAAATTTTCAAATGCAACACCAAACATTGATAGCTTACCTGGCAACAGTCGTGAAGTATTCCTTTTCTCAATTAGATGAATCACTTCTTTTTTTAAAAAACTAGAAAATAGGAGACAGCTCTACAAGTAACTCAATGAACTGTATCAGTCACCATATTAGAAAATATATATGTATAGTTTATCCATAAAAAGCAATGTCAAGTTTTTCTTTTCTCACATGATTTATTGCTTATGATTGCCAGCGTGCGTTTTTTAGGAAAAGCCCACATTTAAGTTTCTAAATAAAATTAATCGGAGCTGGAATGTAGACAATTGGCAACAATATACATTTAAGGGTTAAAAAATCCTTTTCAACAAGTTATCATTTATTACACACGAAACTCATAAATTAAAATTATTCAAAAAGGACGAGGATCCAAATTCGTACAAATATTATTTTATAACAAATTTAACTTACATAAATAATTCTCACAGTTAAATTTCCTATCAACTTTGGTTTCTGTACCAATAAGTTCACAATCCCCGCCTGAGTTGTTAAACATTTACGAAATACCAAAGACTGTAAGAGCAACTACGGCCCAAATTCAATTTTTATATGCCCCCCTTAAAAGAAACATAACACAAATAAAAGCTCTCAAAACGGTAGTTCCGATTGCATGAAGCAATTTCCTCGAACATAATGCGCCATCATTTGCTGCTTTTGTGTAAATAAAATAGAAAACTTTAAAACTCCCTGCAAGCGTTTATTATCTTTATGCTTGAATTGCAAAAGAGATTCAGGTGACTGCATACCGCTGAGCGAGCATTTGATGGATTATTAATGAGTTAGCAATGCCGAATAAATGGGAATTTATTTTCTTTGCGAAGGAATAATAATGGACACCTTTTGAAATGTTGAGGAATTTTGAGCAACAGAAACCTTTCCTATTCTTTTCTGTAATAGTTATGTTTTGAAATGATTGGTGTTACGTGCAGATAAGAAATTTAAATGTTTAACTTGAGTGCTTCATTAGTGAAATTTTTCAAAGAAACCGCGTTTTCGTTTCAAGATATCAAAGCTCTCTGAGATTTATATTGTTATGAATTACGTGATATTTCTAAAATAAGTCTGTGAATAAATTTGATTTTTTGTAATTACTGATGGACATGGTAACGTGAATAAGAATTCAAGAAATAAAAAAAGAATTTACGAAGGGTCTTGGTTTGCCAATATGTTTCTAATGCAGATATTTTTATTATTTTAATTTGTCTCATTTCAATAAGAAATAATGCTACGAGGAAATAAAATTGTTTTATGCTAAAGGAGCTTCTGGAATGAACATTAAAGACAATTGATAAAATTTCTAAGGAGTGTTTACTAATGTCGCTCTCAACGCAACACGAAGGGTATTGGCGACGGACCTCGTAATTTTAACCCGCGGATAAGTGACGAAGAAAGTATCTCAGCTGGCACCTCACTCTCCTAACTTCCACACCAATTCAACGTTAGGAATTTGAGCCGTGACAAATTTGACGTATATCAGCCTCTCTGCACTGCAAGTCTTAAGTGTCACTAAGGCTCGAACTCGTGACTCAGCAAACGCCGGCCACGAGTTCCTGAGCACGACCACTAGATTACCGTGGCCAAAATTTCTAAGGATTAAAGTAATTGACTGCAGCACATAAAAAGTTTAAATGATTCTGTTACTAATATTAACCCGCATTCTGAATATCAGAAATCAGAATAATAATTTCTTGGTCGATTTAAAGGGAAAAAAATCGCTAAATTTGAAAAGAAAGTTTGCTCAAAACAATTTCAACTAATCATTTTAATTGTTATGCTTATTAAACTTCGTTATACATGTCATTATTATTAATACCATTTATTATTAATATACTAGAATCCCTGCATTTGTAATTTTTGTTTCTGATTTATTTCCTTCCTCAGTGGCTCGACAGCCTAAGGTGGGCTTTGGCTTTCTCGAGAAGCCTTTTCCAGGACAGCCTTCTTCCTGCTAGTGTTCTCCAATTCTTAGTTCTCAAAACTAGGAGATCTTTTTGTAGGCAATCAATCCATCTAAGTCTTGTCCTGCCCTTTCTTCGTGTACCAATTGGTTGGGCATTGAAGAATTTTTAGTGGTGTGGTCTTCGTCCATTCTGACAACGTGACCTACCCATTAAAATCACTGCATTTAGATGAATTTAACGATTTCAAATTCTTTATATGAGTAAAATAGAGCTCAAAACTTTATCTTCTCCACATTCAATTTTCCTGCAATCTTCCAAAGATAAATCTTAAAATCTTCTTTTCGCGTAGATGCTTATCAAGTTTTATTCTGTTCGAGACATGGACCAAGTTTCACATGCATAAGTTAAAACTGCTCTTAAAAGACTTTTATACAATAAAACCTTTGTTTTTCTTTTGATTACATTCGATTTCATATATTTTCTTATTCCATTAATATATCTATTACCCATATGTTTCTGATTTAAAACGAATAAATATTAAATGAATTCTGAATTTCAGTGAAAAAACATCGAAAACTGATTTTAATGATAATTCATAATTTATTTCAGGCTGATAAAATATGTTGTCGCTCTATAAATCAACTTAAGATCTCACCAAAGATTTATTCAAACTAAAATCCCAAGTATACCTGATTTAATCCAGAAAGTTCGGTTAAAATTACAAAGAATGGTATCATATAAATAAGCTCTCAAAAACGTATTCCGTATATTTTAAAAAAATAAAATATTGATTTTCCTTCTCTTTCTAGCCAAGTTCACCTGCGGTGACATCACAAGCCAAAACGAAACCGTCTTTGTGAACAGAAACTATCCAAACCAGGAGAATGGCACCGACACCTGCCAAGTGACCATCGAGAAACCGGATAATGTGTGCCAGTTGAGACTGGACATGCATGAGTTTTTCTTGTCTGAGCCTGATGATATGGGTCTGTGTACCACCGACTCCTTCATGGTCAGGACAACGGTGGGGGAGAGGCTTCCCATTTTGTGCGGAGAGAACAAAGGACAACATCGTAAGTCCCATAATTTGTTGTTCAAGTCTACCGCAGCATTTTAATTCTCTGTGTTCAATCCCAGCAGTAGCAAATTACAAAGGGCTCCAATTTGTCAGAATAGGTAGGAAAGGATGCTCATGCTGTCATAAGCATGCCGGATGCAACTGAACATTTAAATTCCCGCTGCAGTTTAAAAGTTAACTAAGATACCAGTTGAAGAAATCTCATCGTCCATCAAAATCAGTCCATTGTGTAGTGTGCATTCACCTGTAAATACCCAAAATCATACCAACCGAAATCAAGAAACTTGATTAGAATTTCAAAGCCAAATCATGTCATATTAAAGTCATGTAATTCATTTAAAACAGAAATAATATTATGTATACTGATGCTTACTTAACCATCTACCTGTTTAAAAATTGAAGGAATTAATTTTATTTTTAAAAACAATAGAACAAAGTTGGGTATCACCAGCTTTATTTATAAAGCTGCTATCAGTAACAGAGTGGTACCCTTTATAATTAAATAAGTATTCGGTGGTTAAATTATTTTCTGTATCGAAAAAAAGAAATGAACTCTTGTTCAGAAACGGAATGTTTTTAAATACAGTTTGTTCTTAAACTAGAGGTTCATAATATTTCTGAGAACCCCAGAGTCTGGTATATATATGAGTGTGTTATTTTTAATAAAAATTCGAAATGGTTTCTAATAGATATTTTTAATGTTTTTCTGTGTTTCTCGTAGTTCAATATAATTGATGATGAGTGAAGATTGTGAAATATGCTCTAAGCTCGGGGATCGAAGCGAATCAGTTTTTTTTGGAAAAGCATTTAAATCATAGAATTCTTTCCTTTACCTAAGTATTTCCATAATAAACACAAATTATTCTATTTGAAAAAAATTGTCAAATAAAACTTTTTAATATATTCGAAAAGCAAAATTAATATAAACTTATTGACTGTAAACTAAAATTTACATTTTTGATACACACACTATTTGTCATTCTTTCCCATCCATCATACAACTTTATCTTTCTGAAAGTTGTCTAATTTAACACTTGTTCTATTTCCAGTGTACGTTGACATGGGCCGAGGCTCTGGAAACCCCGTGGTTCTGAGCGTCGTCAGCAACGGCGATAAAATGTCACGGAGATGGAAAATCAAGATATCTATGATTGAATGTGGAAGTCTCAATATGGGTAAGTGATCAAATCCCCCACCCCCTTTTTCTGTTATCAATTTTTTAAAATATTTCTGACATTTTTCTAATTACAGTAAATTGATTTTGTAATTAATAGCAGGTAAAAATAATATGATCTGTGTAATGGAGCCATTCTCATGAAATGGCGTTATGTAAGGAATGTAGAAATGTTGTACATATTTTACAGAAGCTTTCTAGAACATACAAATCTCTTTTGGATCAGTGATGTTGTAAATAAAATACAATCGGACACTAGATTTAATCCTGTTTTAAATTTAAAATTTCATTGATACTTATGATTCATTTCAGAAGCTTGAAGTAGAAATACATCTCGTAAAAAGAATTTTAAGCGTAGGTTATCAAAAATAATAACAAAATTTAAGACATTAGTTTTATAATGTTTTTAAATATTAATTTCATTCTTTAACATGAAAAAAAATTCCTTTGTGTAGTATGTTAATAATGATATCTTACAAATTTAATATTTGCAATCAAAAATTTCGAATATCTTTTGAATGAAATCAGGTTATCCCTTATTAATAAAAATCCAAACAATCTCTAATAGAAAACAGTAAAATATTATGATAAAAAACGCAAATTCTTAAAAAAAAAATTTTTGCTATTAATTCTTATTAACGCTAATAAAGCCTTTGTTTATAGGAATACTGTTTATTGATTTCCCTAAACTTATCGTTATAAATGTTTCATCTAATGACCCAAGTGATGCCATAAATAAAATTCATTTTATAATACAAAATTAATAACTGCTCTCGAAATATACTAAGCGCATGGATAATGGTTCTAAGCTCCACCCCCACAAATTTTCTAAAGGATCTTAGATTCATTAGTTTCCCTCTCTTTGAGTACCCTGAATTATTTTTAAGCATGATTGATTTGCTACATGATGGTATCGATCATACGATATGAGAATCATTTCAAAATATGAAAGGACAGCTATCATTAAGAGAATCTCGCTTCCCTTCAGTTGTGTTCCAGACGGAAACCATTAACCTGTGCATCAGAAATATAATCATTCTGAATCTCCCTTCGTGCATTCATGCAATCATATTTCCATTATCCGCTACAGCTCCTGCTGGATGCCTCCAATACTTCAGGAACCCCAGTGACGTGGTGAGGAGTTTCAATTACGGCCCCCGGGCAGAGGGCCAGGTTCGCTACCTCAGCAACCTCAGATACACTTCTTGCGTGAGGGTGGAAGAAAATTTCTGTTCCATCAAATGGGAGACCGAAAGCCCAGGGGCGTTTTCATGGGGTGCGCCCCACGATGGTGGAGCCAGTGGATCCATCTGCAATGAAGATGATTTCATCGGTATCGATCAGGGATCTGAAGATGGCATGGGACCGGGTGAGGACCGGTTCTGTGGTACCAAGCTTCACGACAGGGATGTCTTGATTTGTAAGTTTCATTTACTTCAAGTCCTACTTAAAATAAATAACGTAACTGATTTCTGTCATTGCATTCTGGCATGTTACTTACGGTGTTTGTTCCTTGCAGCTCGCAGTAAGCCCTTCATGCTGCGTGTGAAAAGCAACAGCGATGCATCGGTGAATGCAAATAATTCACAGTACGGTTTCTCCCTGCGTTACACTCAACTACCTTGTATGATCTGAAACTAGGCAGCTTATCCAATGAACTCAGGTGAGTCAAGTTTTACTTTAATTAATGAGAGAAAAATATATTTATTTCTTCTTTTACTTGATTTTTAAAGATTCGCTCGTATTTAGTAAGTTTTAAAGAATTAATATTATTCAAATTCTTAAACTACTCTCTCTCTCTCTATATATATATATAATTCAAATAATTAATTTTTAATTAAATTACAGAATTTTAAGTATTTAAATTCTCTTCACTGATGAGAGAAATATACTTGGATGGTGTGTTTCTCAGAAGAGATACCTCGATAGCGCAGTTTGTTCATCGAACTTTTTTTTTCTTTTTTGCAAAATATTTTACAAGAAAAATAAATAATTTTAAATTTTTATTTTTAAAATCATTTAAGTTTAAATCTTTTGCGGCTTTTCAATGGTTAATTTGATATACAAAAAAAAAGTTGTGATAATCTACGTTAGATAAGTTATTATTGTGTTACTTAGAGAAACGTTTATCACACATAACAACCCATATTAATTCAAATGTCTTTTTTTTTTAATGCAAAAAATATTCATCGAAATTTCTTTATTCATATATACTTACAAAGCAAAAATAATTACATTTTCCAACTACTACATTTAACGACACATTTCTTCTTTAATATAAGTGCTTTACATTTAAATTGCTCATAGCGGTATCTAAGTGGTTATGGTCAAGAGCACGCGGCAGGCGATTTCGAGTGGTAGATTTGAGTCCACAGAAGACCCACTGAAAAGATAAGTCGAGACACGTTAAATTTGTCTTGCCTCAAAATCGTCACATTGGTGTGGTATGGAAGTTAGAATGGGCACTAGGTCCATCGCCAATAGCCCTCGCGTTGGTTTGTTGTGAAACGTTACTAAACGCAATCTCACTCTGCATTTAAAAAACTGCACAAGATTTCCTTTCTCCTCCGATTATATTACATTTAATGACTTATATTCATTAGAAACAACTAAATTTTTAAAGGAAATTCCCAACTATTTTTGTAGGTGTTGGGTTTTGTCTATATTTATTGTATGAATGAGTGAGTGAGTGAATATTAACGTCACACTGTTCAGCTATTCGAGGGCTTTTGACGACGAACCTCGTCATTTGGAACCATGGTCAAGTGACGAAGACGACACCTGAGTTGGCACCTCCCTCTCTTAACTACCACACCACACCGACGGGAGGACGTTTGCGCTCTCGACATATTTAACGTGCATAGCCTCCCCTACATGGCTCGTCTTCAGTGGTACTAGGTTCGATCTCATGACACGCCAAGCAAGTGTCCATTACCTTGACCATTAGACTACCTCGTCCACTTTTTTTTTACTGTATGAAATACGATATAATAATTACGTTCAAAAGAGTCTTATAGAGTAAATCAATGTTATGTGCGATTTTAAACATAAAAACATTATTCTAATTCTATGCCACATTTTGTTTTCCAGGTCTGCGACTTTTGTTTGTAATATGAACCGGAGCTGGTCATCTTCGGTACTGGCAACTCTGCCCAACATCAATACATGGACTTTCTGATGATATCATTATTTAAGGAACTCATTTAAGTTAATCATCATCTGTTTATAAGACTTTCACTGCGAACGGGGAAAGGCAGATGTTGCCCTACCTTTATCTATTAATTTAATTTAATTTATAATTCAGTTTTTTGAGCTGCAAATTTCGCATTCGTGCAAAACTAGCAGCTGAGACGTTTCTTAGCTATTATTTTTCCAGATAAATTTTGTCTTATTGTCTTAAATATTACAATATTTGTTCCCATAGCATTCCTTAGAAGCTCATTTTTCAGTACTTTAAGAACTGAAATAGTTTCTAAGGAATCGTATTAATAAACCCATAAAAAGCTTACTGCCAAAAAAAATATTTTTTTTTTTTTTTACTTAATTTTAAAATTTAAAAATTCTGTTTTTTTTTTTCTTCAAATAATACGCTCTACATAAGAAATTGTTCTAAAAAATTTGATTTAAAATTAGTTGAAAAATTTTTCTATAAGAAACAACATAATGCTTTGTATGGAAAAATCACTGAAATATTCTAAAAATATTCCACATATATTTTTACGATTTAAGCACCCATATTCTAGTTTGTTTACAACTGATTTTACAAAACAAATTTACTTGCAGTTGTATTCACAAATTTTTATTGGTTCACCTCTAAATTTTCAAGGTATTGCCTTTTTTTTTTTTGTTTTTTGGAGAAATAAAATGTAGCTGAGCTCCACCGAGACTGAATTTCACGAGTGTTAAAGCCAAACAACGCTTGGAGGAAGAAACGTGCGCTGTGTTCTTTGTTTTTATTGTATTTAAAAATGTCATTATTTGTTTTTGTTCTTTCATCATTAAAACTGATTCATAATCATTGCAGTAATTTAATACTTTAATAAATTGAATTCATATACTATGTTGTCTTTTTATTTGTGAAAATCAATGAGATAATACAAACTAACAAAGAAATTACATCAATAACCATTGCTTCAGCAATATTGGTGACCTGAGTCATTTTTTTAGTTTCATATCTCCCAAAAAATCTCAAATTTTACGAAATTGATATCAACGTGATTTTATAAACCTTTACAGGCCCAAAATTGAAAATTGTTTTTATGATTTTACTTTATAGGCCATATTATTAGCTTTATAAAAATACCGTCTATTATTTTCCATTCACTAGAACAAAAACTACAAGGGTTTTAGTAAAAGCAGATACCATTACTTTAAGCAAGATGTCATACTTTGAAATGTGTTTTACTTGAAATGTGTATTTTTGAAAATGCTCAAACGGGGACAGCGATTGCTCAAAAAGTTTTGAAAAGAATTAACAGAAAATTTTTGTGTATGGTCAGTATAATAGTAAAAATGTTTTTATCTTCATGTTTATAAATCACTGTTTTATTGCAAATTTTACAGTTATGTGAATATAATGTCAGTTTCGTTAAGCAATTTCATATAATAACTAAGATAAAGTACTCTAGTTTTTGTAAAAATTAAAATATCTCTTACCCTAAAGGTCATTTCAAAAAGGAATAGCAAAGTAACACATCAAAATTGAAAATTTGTTTATACACTTTTTGTACAGAATGAGCTCCGTTTATGTAATTTTTTGTCAATTTTTACCATTTTTTTTTTTCCATTTTAATAATAATAATTCCTTTTCCTATTCTTAATGTTAGCATATTTTTCTTAAAATGTCATAAATGTCTTTGTCTATATGTTACAAAATAAATCTAAAAACCACAAAAAATCCTCATATCTCCATTTTCTTAAAAAGTTGCAGGTATTCGGATACCTTAAGCAATTTTAAAAAAGCAGTAATGTAACCTGCTAATATTTTTAATTTCCATTTCAACGTGTGTAATTTTATTACTTGATAAATTCCAAATTAAAAATCAAATTTTTTCATACAATTAAGGCTTGGAAATACAAAAATAATTACAATTAAAACGCTGTAGTTAAAGTGCGATGAACCTTAATTTATCAAGAAAATATAGAATTTACCAGGTTTATTTTTTTTGCTTTGTTTAAACAGGGAACTCTGAAAAGGTTATTTTCACCGTCTATAGTTGAAAATAATATTAAAAAACGCAATTATGTGTCCCATTTCTTTAAATGAATTTTTTCATATTTTGATGAAAACACAAACGAAAATTTAATTTCTTTATTAAAACGATACTATTAAATTTGTAGAATGCAAGCGTATCAGATTATAACAACAAAACAAAATCTGGATAGGTTTTTTTTTAAAAAATACATATTAGATTCTTTTCTAGTTAGTTGAAATAATCAATTATAGTTCTTAATTAAAAAAAATCTAGCGAAAAGAATTTTAAAACTTGGAAATGTAATACAAAATATATACCGAAAAAAAACAAAATCTTATTTTTCTTCTAAAATGATTTGAACTCACGTTTTCCAAACTTAAAATGATATTACGTTAATACAAATAGATCGGCAATCCAACCCAAAGAAAACATGACTTTTAAGAATTTATTTAATCTTTATTTATTTATTTATTTAATTATTAAACAAAATGGTAATGTTACTTTCAGAATTATTACATTTAATTTTGTTCAAATAACACAATTCTTACTGTTTCAAAAATGTACTCCCTTAGTTCTAATAATTATCTCAATTTATTTTAAGATATATGTTTTCATTTACAAAACGTAATTGTAATAATTTTTAAATGAATATCACATCATTATAATTCTCATACGAATCTTCATATGATTATGGTCCCTATTGAAAACGAATGTATTTCCATCAAAAACATCTTGCATAAAGACAAATTAATCTACCGATTATCTGAAATCTAAAATATTTTAATTATAATCTTACCTATTCATTTAAAAGGTCTCTTGAAAAAAATATTAAATCTCCCGACACATTGAGTAAATATAATTTTTTTAAAAATTAGAGTTTCAAAATACTTTTTTTTCATTTCTCTTGTTTCTAGTTTAAAGCTAATTACTCTCCAAACTTTGGTTTAGTAAATATTGCACTTTTCTTGATAAAATCTTTAATCAAAATTCTTGTGCGTAGGATGGAGGAACATAAGAGTATAAACATTATTAATGAAAAAATGGACCGAAAAATTTATTTGGTTGAAAAGCTCTGTTCTGAATAATTAAGTACTGTATAAAAATGGAATTTAATGTAATAATTATAGTTGCTCGCAGGGACATCTTAAGGCATAGGCCAACTGAGCTCGGGCCCAGGGCATCGGCCTCATAGGCTCTCTTTCTCGACTCAGCCTTAATAAAATCATGACTCGAATAATTTTAACGTTCAAGTGGTATTTCCGGTTGTATTCTCCGACCAACAGGGAATTTTGGACGATATGTCAACCGGAAACAGTGGCAAGATTGCATTATTATGTCGTCCATTTACAGTTTTAGGTCTTCCACCCTCAGTACTCATTTAGTCAAAAGGTGGCGGTCGGTTGAGTAGGTTTGTGCGATTGTAAGTCATGCACATTTATTTGTTTTGGGATACTGTTTGTACAAGTATTTGACAACGTATGCTATGAACTGTCTACTTTTAGGGGTCAGAGGGGAAGCCTATATTTGTGTAGGGGCTCAGGGCCTCAAGATGTCTTAAGACGACCCTGGTTGTTCGTGAATTGTATTTCAAACACTTTAAATCACATGAGCAAACACAATAGTGATGACCTCAAAATGAATCAAATTTTATGCTTTATATCACGTGCATGCTTTCATTGCTCTGCAAATTCTAACATAAAACAAACAAGCCCGATATGGATTGGATAAGTAACATAAATGTATAAAAATATTTCACAAGAATTTTCTATTCTCCATAGTACATTTTGAAAAAAAATGTTGTTATTTGTAAAATGTTAATGTATTATTTGCTCAGTTGATGGCGGCGTTAACAAAACCTTGCGTTGCAATCACTCTTTGTGAATGAAATAACAATTTGATAGCTATTTTTATTTGATTCCAAAACAATACACAAAATATAACAAATAAAACAAGAATTTAGAGCAAAATATTTATTTTGCAATAGACATTAAACGTTATTTAAAGTAAAAAGCAGATGAAAAAAAGAGGTTATTATACATTTCAGTAAAGCTACAATGATTCTAAAAACTAAATTATTTTTTATGTACAAGTTCAAGTCCGCGCATGAAAAAACACAAGAACACAGTGTTAAGCCTATTTCCTCTCAACACAATTCACTTAAGAGAGAAAATAGATCTGTAAATATGACTCACATTTGAACATTTCTTTTTCGTTTTCTTTTTATAAAAAAATAAACAAATGTATCATTTTGGCTTACTTTTTGAATTTTAAAATATAAACTAAACTTAAATATTGTAGAGTATAGTGCTAAAACAATTTTAAGGAGATACCTTTAAGCAAACTAATTTTTTTTCCGTCTAGATCTGGAAACAGTGAGAATAACACACATTCTGAATGTTGAAGGTACAATTTTGGCCCAATGTTTATAAATATGCATTGAACCAAACATGAACACTATTTACTTTTCATTCTCATTATATTATTCACAAACAGAAATATGTAATCATCAATATTTTTATTTAAGTGAATACTTTAAGCTAACTCTTTCCCCTTTTCTAATTTTTTATCGTATTTTTCAAAAAATTAATTGTATTAATTTAATTCAAATTCCTTCTCAGATTAGTATCAAAATTGATAATAATTAATTTATTTCACTTATTTACAGATTAAATAAAATAAAACCGATCTCTTGATTTTTTGAATTTACAAATATGAGAATAATGCTAAAAATGAAACACAATATATTACTTCAATAACGAAAAAAGTTATAGATTCTATTTTCCATATTGTCTACATCGGGTTTCAAAAACTTCATAAACATATTTCTTCTTCCACGTTAAATACATTTTAATAAAGTTGGTAGAAAAATAAATCCACTTAACATTTTAGTGTCTTGTTATATATAATCATTTAAAATAATATTTAAAACATTCAGCTATAAAATAAATACAAAAAAACACATTATGATTACATGCTGCATAATTTGCTTAAAGTTATCTTCTCTTTTATAAATATTTGTCCATAATTTATAAATATTTGTCCATAAACCACTCAGAGATTCTAATAATTGAATCTAGTAAAGGATTAAATTCAGTATGTTCACATCAATAGTTATGAATTAAAACTATGGCAGTATTAAGCATTTTCTAAATTACTTTTTCTTTCGCCCTTACTTCGGTAGATGGCAGCACGAGACACATCAAATGTCCAATATTCAAAGAACAAAAGCATCCATAAGACAAACATGCGATAGGTGAAAGCGTATTTTTTTTTTTTTCCAGTTTGTAATGAATTCGGTTTCCGTAAAATATGTTTCTCTCAGTTCGATTTAAATGACACAGATTATGTAAGACGTCAATAAATTCTTGATGTCACTTAAATCATCGTAATTTTACTAAATTTGCACACCAAAAAAGCCAGTTCTTTATGAAGTTCTTGAATTATTTGTTCTAGATCCAGAGGTGATCTAGTTTTGTCTTACTCTATTACTTTTTATCTGTTGCTCCATAATTTACGGTTTTAAATTTGACTTTCTTCTCCAGCTTTTTGGTTGCTTGAATGACCCTTGTCCCCAATACTTCCTCTTGCACCAATTGAGAATTTCCTAGTGTCTAGCATTTCCACTTCTTCGCGGGCTGCTAATTCGGCGTCCATTTGATCCAGTTCCTTTTTAGACAGGTGGTACACAATACCAGCTCCGAAAGCATCACCCAAGACATTCACAGATGTTCGGATTCGATCCCTGCGAAGAAGAATAGAATCAACAAATGTAGGTTTGAATTTCTTTCTCCACACACATAAAGACCAATTCAAGGGATTTCCCCCCACTTGTATTTAATTCTAGTGAATCTCCTTCATTTAACATGCAGATAAGAATACTGGATGAAAAACAGTGAATATTTAAATCATGAAAGAAGAACTGTTTGCATTCTTGAAATAATAAATCGGAAATCTTCTTTCGGTAGCTGTATTAGAATATATTTTATTAGTATACTTGTAGTTGAGTTGTTCTTCACGGACTCAAAAGGCGGGGAGTATGCAGGGACGTTTTAAGGTGTAGGTCAACTGAGTCTGGGTCCAGTCGTCAGTGGGGGGAGGGGGGACATATTCTCGACTTTTGGCATCAATAAGATCGTAATCCAAATAATTTTCTTGGTCAAATGTTATTTCTGGACAAGTTCTCCGAAAAAACTGAAAAATTATAATTATATGTGAATTGGCAACTGTGGCAAGAACGCGTTATTTCCAGGCGCGGCTCTAGGACCAGATAAACCGGAACCCTGCCCGAGGCGGCAAATTTTAAGCGCGGCAATTGGATCGAATTTGATATATTTTCTGAAATATCATTGGATGTGAATTTGGTATTTCATACAACATATTTCCTTATTTTGTACTTTAAATGTATATCGTCAGTTTTTTTTAAGTTGAAACTTGAAGGGTTCGAGGTGAGACTATATGTTAAATCATTAAAATTCGATATGTTTACACATCTTTCACTAGTAACTTCCTCCCCATCCTAAAGTGGGGCCACAATAGACATTCTTTTCACCCATACGATGTCCAGTGTCAACTATCCAAAAGTGGGCAGGGGTAATAAGAGTTTTGAGTTGATGCCACAGGAGATGCGTTTTATTTTAGTCTTGAGTGTAGTTACAAAAAGTTAAAATAAACTCTTGCAATCCCCCCCATCAGTACACTCTTTTTTGAAGAAATTGGCCTGCTGAAGTGGCCGATTCCTTCTCTTACATTTTACTCATTTGAAATAATAACAGGTAAATATGTGTCCTTATTTTCGAATTATTTTGTCTTTTTTTAATACAACTTTTTGCTTTGGGGAGAGAGACGGAATTTTCCATTTTTGTCCGGGGGTGGAAAAACTGCTACAGCGGGCCCTGTTATGCCATGCCTGTCATTCCTGTCTATAGGCCTAGACCTGCCACCCTACCCCATCGTTACTTATTTAATCGAGATGTCCTAGGTTTATGCCTAGGTTTGTGAGATTGTGAGTTATACACATTTACTGTTGCGGGTTACCGTTTGTACAAGTAATTGACAAGGTATACTGCCTGCTTAAAAGGGTCGCAAGTGGGGCCTACTTTTGCAGAGGAGCCCAGGGCTCAGTAAGTTTTAAGACGTTACTGGGATTATGTAGGAAAATGCGAGGTCGTATATGAAATAAACAACCCCTTTGAAAGAATTCCAGAGGCAGTGACCAACAAGATTTATGGTTCTATAAACAGCACGTCAAATGATACAATTTTGACAATTTTTATATTTAATTCAAAGGTAAGAATGCTTTTATCAACAGATTTCCAGGTTTCACTTCAAGATTATTGAGACATAAGAAACTATTTTAAAGTTAATAATAATCCTTTTCTTGGGGTTTTTTTCTCCATTCACAGTTTTTGGACGTTACGTATCATAAAAAATAAAACAATTTTGGGGCAAATTTACACTGAAATATAGTTGAAAATTTTAAATTGCTATGGTACACTTCTTTTTCAAAAGCTTTTAATTATGCGATACAAAATATAACTACATTTTAATCAACATGTTTAGAACAGAATGTAGAATGAAATATTAAATAATCTTTTTAGACAGTGGTCTAAGTAAATAATAGACTACATCCCTTTGAATAAATTATTTCAAGCCAAACTTTTTCATGAGGCACATTAAATATTTCTATTCATCACACAAACATACTTTAGATATCTATTGTACCTATAAAAATTCCTGTTCAAATTTACATGACTTATTATAAGTACAATAGACATCTGAAAGAGTATGTGGTTAAGTAAGGAAAACAATCCTTTCAAACCTATGAAAATTCCTTGTTCTCAGAACAAAGAAGAAGTTTCTCAATTCTTTCATGATATGGCAATGTATTTTAAAGCTCTTTAATCTGTTAAAATTTCTACTTAGTAAACGCTTCTTTGTCTATACTGAGAAAGCAAAGTGAAATGAATTTATGAAAATTTTGACTCAACTGAGTATTACAACTATCTCAAATTAACTCTAATAGTTCTGCGCCATTTTGAGATAAAACTTTAATATTTATCAAAATGTGTATGTCTAAAACTAAATACTGATTGATATATTTGATGTTATAAAAAAAAATTCAGACATATTTCCATTAATGCTAACTTCGTGAGCGACTTGAGAAAAGGGTGATGAACCGGAGACCTTGGAATGCATTGAATTGGATATCAAAAGTAAGTTCTTGAATTTTTATTAGTTGGAATTCCATTTTATTACAGTCATGGTTGTGAATACTAATGGTGGATACAAGGAAGCAAAAAATCCATTACTATTCATATTTATATATTTACATGCTAAGCCATACTGGCCAGTAAATTAATGATGAGGCGTATTTTGATATTTAAAATTAAGTGTCATTACCTTTTATATTCTCTAAATGAAGTAGTAATAGACATATCATCAGATTAGATTGACAAATGGTTGAGCTCTTGAGACAAGAAGTAATAGGTATATAGTGTTGTCTTATAGCAAATGATTATTCTTAAAATACAATCTGTACACATCATAATTTAGACAAAACTTGTTTGGAATTGTTAAAGATCTCAAAGATGATCATCGAATAAACTAGAATAAACTGTTCACCAAACATAAACGAAATAAACATACATAACATAACGGACATTATGTTCGACAAACATAACGGAAAATAACAGAAATACATGTATTGATGTTATTTTCTTGTATGATTTTTCAATGTACTCAAACAGAACAAAAACATAGTATAATGGTATTGTTTATGACTTAATCTTTTTTTTATGAACAACGGGAAGAAATCAATTTTGATCTTTCTTGATCTTAAAGTAAGAATTGGTATAATAATCTCTCACTCCACTAAAATATCCTATTTAATATCCCTGAAACATTCATCAAAAATAGAATTGTATTATTACATGTAATAATTCATTTGAATATTCATAGCACTGTTTGAGATAATTTTAAACTGTACATATTTTCCGTTTCTACCCTGTTTTTTAGAAGTACTTTCAATTCAAACAAACACATAACACTAAAAATATTTTGAACCTTTTCTCGTAATGAACAATAAACGTTAAACATAAAATACTTGGAAACAAAAAAATAATAATGATTTAATTTTATAATTGAAAGAATTAAATAATACAATGAAAGAGCACAGTCACAAAACCTTATGTCTCTTGGAGTAGAATTGACTCGTGTTTCAATGCAAGTGATGATCCTATTGCATACAGAAGAGGTCAGATATAGAGAGGTCAATTTTTCGTTGAACAATATAAGGATATAAAAATTAGTACTCTAAATTACTACTGAGGAAAGGGGTTAATACTGGCAAGTGGTCAGCTGCAGGTGTTCTATTGCGTTAGAGCAAAAGATGCCTGTTCAGAAGGTAGTAAAAACAGTGAATATCTTGAATGCATGAACAATAAAAGAAAGGATTGAAGAAAATAATTAAAAAAAAAAAAAAAACAGAGATGAAAAATTTAAATTTATAAAGCTAAGTTATATAGCAGAGTTTAAAATAAAGTTAGTAAAAGAGACTTAAGCACAAAATATAGTTGCTTATATTACAGTTGTTTTAGAAATTCAAAAAAGTAATTCATTTTTTATGGATAGTTTCCTTAAGCAAACCTCAGAAAAGAATAATAATTTTTAGAATAAAATATTATAAGTGAAACTATTCTAAGCTTGATTTGAGAGACATACCCTCCAGAGATAATTCTATACAAATATTCCTTAAAGAATGAAAATGAAATACATAAAGCAGCAAAGTTCAAGTATTTAATGTCTGCTTGACATATTTTATCAATATTTCGCAACAGGATCAATTCAGCAAGGTACAACTAAATTTTAAAACCAAAAATTAGCAATTAAAATAATATTTTCACCAGGAAAAATGTGAATTACATTTTCACTCAAGAAACAATTTGAAATTTGAACTTTAAACAAAAATTCACATTGTGATCCTGTAAATTCTCTGTGTTCCACTGTGATCAAAGAAAAATATGCTTTAAAAAATTAGTATGTATTTGTTACCCCAATAAAAGACATAAAACATGACATAGACGTATGACAAAAGACATAGACATTTATTCACATATTCTATGAACCACCGGCGTAGCTAGTTCTGAATGGGCCCTGTATCAAATCTTCTTCGAGGCCGTTTTTCAAAAATGAAAGCCTTGTTAGTGGTAATGTAGTTACAGATGTTGGGGCCCTGCAGCTTGGGGTCCCCGTATCATTGATACGGTAGATACTATGGTAGCTACGCCCCTGCTAAGAATGCGAGTCTTACAGCTGTCTTGGTTTAATGCTGAACAGCAAAATCCGAAAGGAATAAAAATTTTCCATTAGAAGAAAATGTCCTAATACTGATTTTTTTCTTCGAACTCCATTAGCGTTTATAGAAAAATATGTATTAAAATTATGAAATTTGTGATTTCAACAGCTGATTTTATCCAGTATAAAATGCACTTCATATATTCAGTCAGACTTCTGTCTTATAATGGCAAGCGAACTTACATACTCCACTACCGTTTATAGTATATGACTTACATACAGAACCACGTACTTATAGACAGTTTTTAAATTCTACGGGATGTGTGTTGCATGAGTTACTTATGTAACTAATCCTTTATTAATCTTGGGATATTTTCTATCAGAAGAAAATATCCCGAGCAAGGATTTAGCTCTTGACAATGAATGCTTAAAACACTTATTAATCAAGATACTAAACGTAGTATAAGAAGCAATACTTACAATAGCCAATCCACTGCAACAATCATAGAAATGTCCTGGGTAGGCAAACCGACGGCGGTCAAAACCAGCAACATGGTCACCAGACCTGCACTTGGCACACTAGCAGCTCCAATACTTGCAGCAGTGGCAGTTAAACTGAAAAGGGAATTTTCCAATTGTAATATTTGTACTGAAAACAATTTATTCATACATCTGTTAGAAATAATAATAAAATATATAGACAATAAAGAATGAGTTTAGTAAAAAAAGTATATTCTGAAATTTTCCGTAGGTTATGTTAAGGAAGATTTATCTTTACAGAGAAAATCTTACTGGTTATAAGGTGCAGAGCCTAATGGTTTTCGGAGAGGTCATAAATTGTAGTATTAAATATATTTGAATATTTCCTGGGAGAAATTATTTTTCTATTATACTGTAGAATTTTTTTCAGGAGGAAATTTAAAACCTATATCTGAACCTGTAATTAGGAAAAGATTTCATTGATTTCTTTTATTTAAAGGATATAAAAGTTAAACTTAATGATTAACGCAATTTTACCTAAAATTAAGTAACAAAAACTAATTTTTTTTCCGTCTGAATATTAAAAGAAGCTCACATATCTGACACAGGAGCAAATAAAAGACTCAAGTTGGAGAAAAAACTGATCATTTGAAATAAGTTAAAATTATCGAATTAACTGATATATAACACTGACTATTTAAAATTATTGCTTCACATGCTTTTCAAGAACATGTTTAAAAAAAGGACAAGTTTGAACTCGTGTAACAGAAGCAATGAAAGACAAAAAAAGTGCATTAAATAACATATTTAGATAACACACTAGTGGCGTAGCTATCGATGTGTCAATTGTATCAATGATACAGGGTACCCAAGCTACAGCGGTCCCAATTAATGTAAGCAAGGGAAAAAAATCGTAAGCTATTAAGAGGCCCAAAAGAGGGCCCTCAAAGAATCTTCGACACAGAGCCCACTCAGGACAAGCTTCGCCAGTGGAACACACTGTAAAATAAAACACAAGTTATCAAAGAAAATGACAATTTTGGTTAGTAGTTGTCTTCTACCACATGTTCTTCAAATAAAATGTAAGATAATCACAGTGGATTTTAAAGTAGTATTTCTCAGATAAACGCTGTAGGTTCGCTTTAGAATATGTACCCATATGGATACATAAAGTGATCCCGAGGGTACTCGGAAAAAAAAATGTAACAGCTGTAGTGGCTCTATTCGCGATCTTCTCACTAACAATCCTCTTGGGGAATGTTGGGTCCTTCAAAAAATTATTTTATTAGGACGCTTCATCTGAAGAAGAGAAGGTGAAGAGACAAATTAAGACTAATATACAAAGTCTAGGCTTTCAGGTTAGAGAGGAGAAAAATAGGATAGACTGTGTGTGTGTGTGTGTACTAGCAGAGCAGTGATCAATCAATTTGAAGTTGTTATATGTAAGTCACTAAAGATTTAATCTAGATCAGGCAACTAAGAAGTCATAGCGATTGCATTGACGTAAATAGTTCTCATATCTCTCTAACTGTCTTCATATTTAATAATTGGAATTTGTGTTGTGGCTTCCAGTAGTGTGAATAAATTGAGTGATTTTGAATATTCCTCCCACACATTTAGGCGCAGAGGCAATAGTGGATAATGATAAGATGATTTTAACTATTGTAAACATATCTTAACGAGGAAGAAGATGTGTTGTCATAATTTATTTCTAATATCATATCCTTTTGACATATGATGACAGGACTTCCGCTTAAGAACAGTTACTAATACTTTTTCTCTCTTTTTTTTATTATGTCACCACAACTTAAAAGAAGGTCAGATTACGTCTAGAGTGTCATCCAGTGGTAGAAATACTCTAGTTCTGGGCATACCGTCCGGAATACCTTTTACTTCACTTTTCTATTTCACTGTTGCAAAAATTACAACAAATATACACTTATATGCTCAAGTGAATAAAAAATAAATACTTTTTAATCTATACCCGCCATGGTAGTTAGTATTACTGTATACTGAAATAAGTAAGTGTCCAACCTGACAGCAATAACTTCCCCAGCGGACAGCGTAATTCCATTCATCTGGGCGATGAAGAGTGCAGCCACGGCTTCGTACAACGCAGTCCCATCCATGTTGACCGTCGCCCCCACGGGAAGCACGAACCTGGTCACTCTGCAATCCACGTGATTGTTTTCTTCCAGGCACTTGAAGGTGATGGGAAGAGTGGCAGCACTGTAAATGAAATGAAATTCAATTAAAACCTCTAAATAATGAATTTAATTGAAATTATTGGAATTCACATTGGTATCTAGTAGATATAGCACAGCTTCACAAGCCATTTGATCTAATTCTCATTCTAGAATAAAATTACAATGAAATACGTTTAACTCGAAAATACTTGACGAAATATCGGTTAACGCGACATAATGCAATGATCCATAAGACTAATAACTATTTTCATGCTTTTTTCTCTTAACAGGAAACGAAAATCACTTAACACGAAAAAATTTCTCTTCTGGGAATGAATAAAATACGTAAAACATCAGCCACCTAACGAAATGTTTGAGACAGTTTCTGTACTATTGGACTGTCCTCCTGTATCATTGAAAGAATTCGTTGCAGTAAATGATGAGAAGAAGTAAACAGCACTACTTATTACAGAAAAAGATATTTTGGAGTTGCTTCAAAACTCAAAAAATATGATTGGTGCAGATTCCGACTACGAAAATGAAATGAATAATGCAGCTCCTCTTCCAACGTCTTCCGAAATGAGTAACATCATGAAAAGTATGCGCAGTTATTTAGAAGCACATTCCGATGTGAAATGAATTAAAAAATGGACAACATCGAACAATTTGATGACCATTTGACACTAAAAAGACATTGGTAAGAAAAATATCACATTTTTTCTAGAAATTAATAAAATGTTTAGCTTCTTCAAAAAACTTGAAAATTTTCTATTAAATTTCATCAAGTTCTTAAGAGAATGTTTTTGTTTCATTGACTTTTAATAAATACATTAATGTATACACATCTAAGTAAATATAATGTATTCTAATAAAATTAATTTTGTTGAATATATGCTTTTATTTTTGCACTATCCTTTAACACGAAAAAACTATTTTCGTCCTCTCAGTTTCGTGTTAAACGATTTTCACTGTTTGCATTAAAACATAATTTATGTTTTACTTAATGAAATGAACGAGGCAATTCTTCTTACGAAAACCGATCGATATAAATCAGAGATATTTTTGCTCCTTAATATTTGCTTTCCTTGTGTGAGATAAAAATATATAGTATAGTTAAAGGATTTGGACCACCTTATCACCGAAGCAAGGAATTCAAAAAATGCTTTGTGCAAAAAAAAAAAGTAATAAAACCTCTAAGAAAGAACATTATTTATAATCGAACCTATGATCCCATTCCTTTCTCATCCTTTCAAAAAGCGTTAAATTCAATGTCACCTAATCAACAGTAACATCAGATCGAGGCCCATGTAATTCATTGAAGCAAGATTATATTTGTCATTCTGGCCGCAGTTTTGAGCACCATGAGTACAATATCGCTTAATCCCACCCAAATCCCGAGAGAGATCCCCCTGGGTGTTGGTCTAGAGGTCTTCCATCTCTCTTCCTCTATCATCAAATCTCGATAGGAGTTTCGGCACGCCGAATATTTAAAGGGAACGATGCCACACTATCCTTTTGCAAACATCTATCCCTTCTCCGGGATTCGAACCTGGGACCTTTGGTAGTAATCAAGGCGCATAAACATAATTATTAACTACTGTCTACACCAGAGAAAGACTCTCTACATGCAGTGAAAGGAAGTAGCATCCATATTTATAGCTTATTGAATGATCAAAGTTCAGTAGGAAACCAACTAAAGTTGATCTTTCTCATTCATAAGTTTAAAATTACTAGCCACCATCGTTGAACACCCTTTTGAGCATCGATTCCGAATCCAATTATACATAATATGCACTGATAACAAAACGTTGAAGTTTTACTAATTATTACACATCTCTTTTCTCGGCACTTTTCATATTTTGGACACCTTGGCCTTATAAAAAGTTTTATTCCATGTTTAGAATTTTTAGAACATCTTCTGTGTTCATCATACTGAGAGCATTACGGTATCTATAGCTTTATGTGTTACAGGTAATTTTAATTCCCTAATTTTCCTTCCATTAAATGGATACAGCAGAGAGAGCAAAAAAATCGAAAGGGGTCTTTCATAAATAAATAATTTCGAACCCGACCACAAAAGGGATCCTCTTGATACCAACTGCCACGGAAGGGAATTGTTTTGTTTCTTACCTGGAGGCTGTACCCAGGGCAGTGACCCACGCCTGCAGCATGCCTTGGAAGAACGTCCAGGGGTTCTTCCGCGTGATGAGGAAGTACATTACAGGCAGCGTGATGACACCGTGGATGAGCAGACCCAAGATGACGGTGATCATGTACAGGCCCAGCTGCTGGGCGGTGAGGGCCAGGTCGGCGATAGACATGATCTTTCCCACGATCAGAGACATGATACCGAAGGGAGAGTACCTGGGGAAATAAAGAAACAATTTTCCTTAAACAGATTATTTTGTTAAGTAAATATGATCAAACATTAAAATGGTATTCATTAATACTAAATGCGAAAAATAGGAATTGTTAACAATAAAAGTTATGCCAATACCAAGCAAATTGTGTTCTATTTTGACAAAACCATTTCTCAGAATTGAACGAATGGGATTAAAGTTTTTGATTTTAAGAAAACAGTATTTTATGGTCACATCTTGGATACGTACAGAGAAAATTGAATAATATCTGAAACAAAATGTTAATAAATTTATTTGAGACACCACAGTCACATTAAAAAATTCCAAAATTCAAGCACAAAAGGTTTTAATCGGGTGTCTCTTTTTCCCAGTAATATTAAAATCAGAGTTTTTTAAAATCACATAAGAGTTTATTCTTTTCTAAATATCTTAGTTTTATCCCACTGCTCTAAAAAAAAGACATAAATGGCTTTAACACTCCCTTAAATATCCTATATGTTGTTGGTCTATTGTACTGTACATCAAATCGTTCCAATAAAAGAACTGGATCAACAATCATTCCTTATATGAAAGATAATATTTAAACTACATGCAGGGCGTTAAACTACCACCTTATACTGAAGTTGATGCTCATACTTCAAAGCAACACAAAAGCCCAGAACATGGTGAACCGCAGACGAGTGTCAACATTTAAGATGGTTTTTCCTGCCTCATCAAGCCAACGTGAAGACTTTGGTTGCAGTTGATTTCACTTCCATTCGTTCCTCTACATGGAGGATTCGACAGAAAGAAAGTCGGCCACGAATTCTCGACCATGACCATCTCGTGCCTACGAAGAATGGTTATTAATCCCTTAACTGCCAATTAAAAGTCACACGTTTCGTTTCCCAGGATTATCATTTTTCATACAGATGAGGTGTATTGGGGAGGGGAAAAAAGGAATAAAAATAAGTATATCCTTCTCCAAAATAAGCAAAATCTTTTGCAAGGTTATTTAATTGCATTTTAAATCCTTCAGAATAATTTTACTCATAGAAGAGCAAAGAAAAGATCGTACTGCAGAAAGACATACATATATACGTGTGGGCAGTTCAGGTACTTGCTAAGCGAGACGTATATATACGCCGGTAGCACTTAGGGGATTAATTAACATAAAAGGAATCTGTCGATCTATTTTGTTGACAATTACTTTAAAATTAATTGATAATAGAGAAATGGAACAAGTTCGAATATGCTAAAAATTATAATATGCATCAATAGTTGAAAAATTAATATACTTTCTTATTTATCTAAATTGCATTCCTTATAAAATTTTTCCATGACATTCCTTTAACATCACTAAAATCTCTACTTACCACATGATGAGGTACACAATTTTCATAACGATTTCGTTCAAAACGACGAAGAAGTGAACCATGATTCGTCCGTCCGGTCCCATGTTGCCAGCAAAAATACCAAAAGCGATGCAAAACACAATTAAGCCTACAATCAAACGAAATTTAAATTATTTGTGATGCTACTTGCTATGAGTATACAGAAAAAAGTTATAAAATCAAAAGAAAAAGAAAAGAATATTAATAGAAATAATGCCAGAGAATGAATAGTAAGAGTTCATAAATGCATTTCTTTGTAATGCAATACAATTTGTGATTAGGATATGATTGAAAAGACTTTGTCTCCAAATTCGAACATTAACCCCTTAACATGTCCATTTTTTTTAATGTTTCAAAAAAAGCACATTTTTTATTGCACATATAGCTAAATACTTTCCTTATTCCCCCCTTCACCAAAAAGAAAATGCCGGATGAAAAGCATTTCAGTACCATAGACAACCTTTTCAAAACACACTAGCACTAAATAATACACCAGAAAAATTAAAAATGTGGCCAAATCAAAGAAAGAAAGAAAATATCAGTACGAGCAAACCGGTTACGGCCAACTTTTGATAGCCCGTACGTTACACGGGCAAACCGGTTAAGGAGCTCAGAATAATGCTGTTAATTTGTAGCGAGTTTTGACCATCATATACTAATTAAATTAGTAAATATGCATTGAAATGTCAAATGGTATGGAATAGTTGTATGAAAATATTCAATTGACGTAAGAAAAGTAATGAACAGTGTACTCAAGTGATTTTTGTGAAAATTTCTCTGTCATGATTACGCCCGCATAGCCTTCAACAACCTTCGAATGCAGGAAACTAGTTGCAGCTAGATGCATAGGACATTCCATTTCGGAAATTTTTATATTACTCTACAATCCACTATCCACGGCATCAAAAGTGTGCCACATAATTTAATCCATTACATCCAACCATAGACAGGGCAGAGCAGTGGCCAACTGTACCTACGTAATAACCGAGACCCAGGCTTCTGGGTAAAGTGGCCAGTGTTACCAGACAAGCAACACTACGTCAAATAACAGAAAAAATGTTAGATGTACGGCAGATGTATCCGTGAGAGCAAAATTTGATTTGATTTATAGCTGTAGAAGGTGACTTGAGTGCATTTACTAATAACGCGCCATCAGCTGTAGTGACTCATGAACATGTCGGTTGGACCCTAGGTGACCGGAAAAAACATCGCTTGATTCCAGTCTGTATAAGTTGATGGTAGGGTTTGAGGGTGACACAGACTCTAGAAGATTATGAACCAAAGCGATCGGCAAGATACTATCTAGAATGGTAGTTGCTTCATAATGGTGCAGACGTAACGAAAGTGCATATGTCCATCTACTCCTATACCATTGTCGCTATTCTTGTACTTTATGTAAACAAACTATAATGGATGACTAATAATTTGACTAAATAATGCGTAATTGATTTCAAAGACATTCAGAACAACTCCAACGAATTATTTGCCATCTATTTAGCCAGATAGGAATCCGATCGAACATTTTTGGAACATGATCAAAAATTCAGTTCCTGCACTGGTAACACTTCCGCAATTATGATCTGAAGATTTCTTGAGTCGATGCAACATCAAGTTGCCGCACTTCGCCGAGCAAAAAAAGAAACTATATCATATTAGGAGTTATACAAGGTTTCTTCAAAAAGTATCCAACCTTGAATTTTCCCACTCACAGTAGATATTCCAAAACAATGCCACTGTATACAGTAGGAGGTGACGGCTTAATGCACATGTTTAAAATTTTCATTTCGTTCTAGTGTACCAGTTGTTTCCTGCAGGCAGTCGAGTGAGGTGCTGTGATTCGTGTCCGTCGGATTTTTATTTTTCTAAAGATGACTGAACGACTTGATCCGAGGTATTGCATCAAATTTTTTGTTAAACGCTTGGTAATTTTTCTAAGTGAAACAATTTGTACGATTCAGCAAATGTTTGGAGACGATGCTGGGGGGGGGGGGGTCCCCAAAATCAGTATGCAGTTGCACTGTTTTGGAATATCTACTGTGAGT